>PVJS01007791.1:0-54969 GCA_004027185.1 Glis glis | reverse complement strand
GCACATGCTTGTAATCCCAGTACTTGGGAGGCTGAGACCGGAGGATCCGGGTTCGTGGCCAGTCTCAGCTACTTAGTGAGGCCCTCCGCAACTTAGTGAGACCCTGTTTCAAAATAAAGAATAAAAAATAGGGCTGGGGGTATAGCTCGGAGGTAGAATGCCCCTGGGTTCAATCCCCAGTACCGCCAAAAAAAAAAAACTTTACCAAAGGCATGTTTATATCAGGTAGAAGGCCTTTTAAAAAAACTGTGTGGGGCAGCTCAGTAGTGAAGTACATGCTTAGCATGCACCAATGCCAGGATTTTAATCCCTAGCACCAAAAAAAGAAAAATCGTGCTGGGTGCTAAAAATAATGCTTTCACAAATAAAATGAAATTTTATGAAATTTGAAAGGAATTTCTAAAGATTAGAAAACCTTTATTTTCCCTATGAAATAAACACAAATGTCTTTGTAATTAGAAGTCTTATTTGGCTCATAATATGGTTTACAATCAGGTCGCATCTTTTGCAGAAGGAATCTGGATATAAACAACATAGACCAGCACGATCAGCTTTTGTAAATGGCATCAGTAACTTACAAGAAACTCAGATTGCTGCAGCTACTTTACGACACGAAAGGACACCACCATGCGTGGAGAGCTTACCCCCTTCGGCTCCGGCACGATCAAGTGTGTACACTTCTTATTGAGGCTCAGCTGACAGCTGCCCCCGTGGAAGGTGACCAGAGCCCACAGAGCACTCCTGTCTTCAGCCGACACCTGGCAGCAAAGTGAGAAGGGAGGCGTTTACTGCGCAGTCGGCTTGTGCATCTATATTTTTATCATTAGCATACAGTGCGATATCATAATAATGTCATCACATTAACCTAAGGATATTGGTGGAAAAATAAGCATTTAGCTTTATTCCTATCATAATCGTCTTACAAGTCTTTCTTTTTGCCTTATCATCAAATGAATAAAATATATTTACCTCTACATTCTAAAGACTGAATGTTTATTTCAGTCTATAACAAAAATGATAGGGGAGAAAATGGGGCAGAAAGAACGAGTACACCACTCCAGCTTCCATCGCTGCTGTTTTTGAAAACGTTTAAATACAACAGCAATGTCAAAACCGTATCTACAAGGAACTTCTCAAAACTAATGAATAACAAATACCGATTATGATATGGAAAAAATAAAAAGATAAAATATCAGGAGAAAACACAAATATCATTTAATGCAAAAAAAGAAGACAAGCATAAAAAGAGTAATTCTTATGCTTGCACAAGTGAAATAAAGACTCTAGGTACAATGGCTCTGCGTAAAACAGGCTTTCGCCGTGACAGTAAAAACAGCTACCATTTATTGCCTGCCTACTATGTGCCAGGAACTGTGCCAAGTGCTTTCCATAGACTTCCAATCCCACCCAGCACCGTGTGAGCAGAAATCGCCACCGCGTTCTAAAGGTAAGGAAACATACTACGTTATCCCTCATAGTTGCAAAACCTGGCTTCAAACCCTAGGTCTGCCTGAGCCCAGGTCTAAGTCTGCTTATTTCTCCACTGTGCTAAAGTGCTTCTCAAGAGCTGTTACTTCTCAAAAAGAATTTCTAAAAAAATTAAATTTTAGAGTCTGAAAAGCAAAAGAAACAAGGAACATAATGTGACCATTAATTCTCAGATAATCATATAAACAAGTGAATTTTTTCTGGATAAATTTATTCTATGTTGAGGATTTTCAGTGTTGAAAAATCTGAGCTTGTCTCAAGTTGACTTTATAAAGTATTGATAAATAGCACATTAATTTCTTTTTAATTCCTGGTGCACAGCTTGCCACTAAGCTAACATTCTGCATCTACTCTCATTGTTTTACAAATACTTCTAGAAATTATGTTGAATCCCATACTACTCTGTGATTAACAAAAACACTTTAACAATCTAGTCGCTTTAAAATCATTACTTTATATTTCTTTAGTAACTCAATGTCTTATTTCAGAAGAGCAGACCAGGTTACATTTATTAGAGGCTTTCACAAAAACGTTTACATCTTGTAGCCTTTTAGAGTTAAGATTTAATTATATAAAACAGCTTGATCTAATGAGTCATTATATGATCTTCATTAGAAATGAAGTTTAAAACATAATCTAGATATGCCTTTCTTGCCGGGTTCGGCCATGCTGGGGAGGCGCTCTAGTCCTGCACCCCATCTGCCGGTGTGACGGGTACAACTAGACAGGGAGCGCTGCACTGCTGTGGAAAGAACCTAGACGGGAGGAAAGAGGCGAGCCGTAGTCAAAGGTGTCTGAAATACCAGCTCGCGGCCCCTTGGAAAACTCCCACAACCCAGTCTTGTCAATGCGCATCTGGACTGAACAGCCTGGAGCGCCCAGACCGAGTCACTCCCGGTGTCTGCCTCAGCACCACCAGGAACGTTCTTTCCACACCAAAATCTTAACAAGTTGCCTAGTGGTGATAGGATTATGGGGACATTTTTATACTTTTCTGTATTTTCCAAGTTTTCAAAAGCACTAATTTTCTAACTGGGAACAGTGACTTTCTCTTTTAAAAGCCATCTTTCTACAAACAACCTCATGCTGTTGGCTGTAACATTCTGCTGTCTCCTCAGTGTGTTAGAGGCCTGGAACTCCAGCGTGGTATCCAAGCCCCCTGGTCTGTCTGGCTCCTGCTAGTGAGTGCTGCTCCTACAGGAACCTACACTCCAGCCACGTTCACATGACATTCCTCAAGCACGCTAAGCCTCGCCTACTGCAGGCCCTCCTCCAGGACCCAGCTCAGATGTCGCTCCACCACACCCCAGCGAGGTGCGCACAAGCCCGGAGGCTCCCCACACGCGAGCGCCGGCTGCTTGTCTGTCTCCCCCCCACTAGGCTCTAGCATCGAGAAGCACAGGACTGAACTTCATCTGTCCCCAGGAACAAATGCCTCCTATAGCCAATCAAAAGCACCCTCCCTCTCCTCCAGGTCTTGCCAGCCCCTAAGACAAACCTTTGACTCTAGCTTACCTGCCTTCTCCTGGCCCAGTCTCCGTTATGAGTCACAACACTACTTACTAAAGACCTGGGCCCTACCTTAATAGTTACGTCCTAAGCTACTCTGACAGCTTTCACAGGACCTAGTACAGTGCAAGGCACATGGGTAGGCAGTCAAGAAATATTTGTTGATTGAGATACGATGGAAAGGACTTTCACTTTTAGGCTTCTAGATTTAAGTCATGACCTAGCCAGGCTCTCCATCAGACTCTTGACCTATTCCCCAAAACCTACCCAGCACATTACAACAAAGGCCTCAGCCTGCATCAATACCGGCTCGGAAGAAGGCAGATGGTCTCTGTGCTTCCCAACTTCTGCTGGCACAAGCTCCCTTCCCTACCTCTCCCTGGAGAGCTCTGGAAGACTCCAACAAAGAGCTCCAGCTTGTGTCAACACCCTGACGGGAAAAGACAGAAGGTCACTGAGAACCACCAAACAAACAGTCCTTCGGTGAGGCGGGTCCTGCCTGGTGTGTGTGTGTGTGTGTATGTGTGTGCATGTGTGTGTGTGTGTGTGTGTGTGCGCACGTGTGCACAGGTGTTCCAGGGTGCAGGGAAGTACAGATGCCTTCGACAGTCTCCAACCAGTGCAGAGGCTGACCATCGAACCTGCCCCCTGCTGTCTCTGTACCTGGCACCCACTTGTATTCCCGTGCGTGTTACAACACACTGCATTTGTTCATGCCTGGCCAGTCTAGACTGTGGAAGGACTGAGGGAAGAGCTGCATCCTAATTAACATGTGCTCCTTCGCTTAGCACCTGCTGCACAGGAAGTGCTCATCGAGAATGTGTTGAACCCAAGGCCCTGGGCGCACACAATCCATATGATTATTAATGTAATTTAAAACCAAATTAACATTTCTTAGCAACCACAAAATATTAGCATTCCCAGTATACTCTCCTTAAAGTAAAATTTGCAGGGTTTCTTTACATAAGCGACTATCAAATAAAATCTTCCCATTCTTAAACAATTTTTCTGAATTTCAAGAAGTGCTTTATATTCTACCCCATGACACAGTGGAGTGTTTCAATTCATCACACTAAGTTACAAATTATGGTAGTAGTGAATGATCCATAAACATCAGACTGATTTGAATTCTGATTTTTTCTTCTCTAATGATTTGCTGAAAGGGTATAAAGTATCATCGAAGATCTTGCTAAGTTCCCCTTCTTGCCCCACACCCAGCACTGCCCTGGATGAGGTCAACACCTAGATAAACTCCACTTTCATCTAAAAGTTAGTAAGCAGACACTCTGCTCAGTTTGTCACCAGCAGGGCCACCTCCCAGGCCACCAATCAGATGGCACCGTCCCACCTCCAAGAACCTAGACATGTAGATCTCTGGCCACTGCTTCCTCATGGGCTCCACCCCGACCCAGGCTGACTACGCGGGTGCTCCCCAGCCCGTCCATGCGCCTGCTCCAGGCTCTGTCCCGCTCTCGCGCCTTCTGCTCCTGGGTCAAGATACAACTGAGGAGCACACGCAACTACAAACCGGGGCTCTAAACCTTTACCTGGGAGACTGCCCTTTCCCAGTAACAAAAATAAAAGTGATTGAGGCTGACTTCATTCTTGGCATCTAAAAATAATATCTAACTCCTCCAATATCCTCCCCATTTATTTTTAAGCCCTTCCCCCCAAAACCTCTTCAACCGTACATGTTATCAAGGCTCTATTGCGGGCGGCAGGCTCTTCAGCCTGTGCTCCTGGGAAATCCCTCACACCATGCCACCTCCAGGTGCCTGTGTTTGGACAGCTCATTTACACCCCAAACTGGTGCTTCCAACCAGCACCAGCCTCCCTCCCAAGCCAGGCTCCTCGCTCGTTTCCACCAGTGGCGTCGCCACTTCCCTGGGGCTTATGATATGGAGGAACCACGACAGAGCGCGAGCTCCTGGCGCCTATGGGGGCACGCGGCAGGATCCAGTCCTCTCATGAGCACGAGCCGCCGAGCCCGTGGCTGGGTTCTGTGCTGCACCCACTACTCAGACCCGAATCTCCCTCTCCAGTCTGGAAGACTGTGGCTTTCTACCTGGTCAGACTAATCTCCACCCTGACCTCTGTCACGTTCACAGCTCCAAGGCACAAGTGACTTTAATTTTTTCTGGTTTATTGTTTGTTTCCCAAACTTTCTCACATAGACATTGTTAAATATATAAGAAAAAGTGAAGAAGCACCTTGCTGGCTTCTTTACCAAGGCCAAGCCATACGGCTGAGTTCTGAGGGTCTCGGTCTCTACCCCCCTGCCTGCAAGACCATGTCTGCCCTCCACGCCAAACACACAACCCTGGTTCTCCTCTCCCTCATCACAGGCCAACTGTGCTCACCCGACTCCTCCCTCAGTCTGTGATCCGGTCCTGCCGGACGCCTGGCCACTCAGCTCCACTTCCTCCGCCAAGGGGAGCCTCACCTCAGCGGGACTGACGCCCCTTTCTAAAGGCATGCACTCACCCTGCGCCACCCAACGAGCAGGTGACAGCGAAGGTGTGGTGTGCGCTGTGCCTCCACTAATGCGCCTTACCTAACACCTATCACATTACAGCTCTGTTAAATATAAGTTTTCTTCTAAGACTACAAGTGTTCTCTAGTGCTAAACTCAAAGTTAATGCTTTTTGGGTTTTTTTTTTTTTTTTGCAGTACCAGGGACTGAACCCAGGGGCATTCTACCTCCGGGCTACACCTCCAGCCCTATTTTTTATTCTTTATTTTGAAACCGGGTCTCACTAAGTTGCGGAGGGCCTCACGAAGTAGCTGAGGCTGGCCGTGAACCCGGATCCTCCTGTCTCAGCCTCCCAAGTACTGGGATTACAAGCGTGCGCCACCACGCCTGGCTAGAATTAATGTTTAATAACGTCCAATTGCCTAATGTGAAACCCCGTAATCATCTTACATTCAGATGCTTTGGGTTTTCAGATTTCCCAAGCCCTGACCCCACACCACTGGGACTACCGTCTCTGGGAACGGCCTCAGGACTCCCGCCTGCAACAGCCCACACAGATGACAGACAGCCTTCCCTGCTCACTGCGCAAAGCCCTTCTGGAGATTGGGCTGAGCAGCCAAGTGCGCTCAGTGAAAGGTACAGCGCACGCTACGGTTATGTGCAAACAGCACTAGTGACGAAGCGTCTTCATTTTTAACTTTTTCCGATATGCTGATTAAAAATTTGGAACACACAGAGAAGTAGGAGGAAAACAATAGAAATTACATATAATCATAGTGCCCAGCATTAAAAGCTTTTCATTTTAGCCAACTTTAAAGACCATCATCATGTAAATATATATTTATACCAAATACAAAAACCAATGAAAAATACAAATCCCAACAAATTCCTGTTCAGAAAAAAAAGGGCAAATTTGCACTTAAGGGTCTGCATCAAATTGATACAGCAAGAACAAAAAGAGAGGATTTCCTAATTTTAAAGAATTCCAGAGACAGGTGTGGTGGCACACGCCTATAATTCCAGTACTTGGGAGGCTAAGACAGGAGGATCGCAGGTTCGAGAACAGTCTCAGCAAGTAGTGAGATAAAAATAAAGTAGGGCTGGGGGTGTAGCTTGGAGGTAAAATGCCCCTAGGTTCAATCCCTAGTACCAAAAAAAAAAAAAAAAGAACTCCAGAATTCATCAGAGACAAAAATAGGAACAGAGTTAACAGTTAAGTGACTTCCACAGTGCTTGGGCAGGGAGGGATTGCATTCAGACAGGTACCACGTGCGGTACAGGTGGAGTCTGGCCAGCGACTAAGAGCAGTAACCAAGCACTACCTGGCTCCCTAACCCTCTACCAGAGGCATGGACAGGGGAGACCCCAATCAGACTCCTTGCCCTCACCTAGCCCAGGAACCAGTGCTCCCCAAAGCACCCCGGGGAGGGGGCTCAGCGGATGAGGGGAGACCCCAGTCAGACTCCTTGTCCTCGCCTAGCCCAGGAACCAATGCTCCCCAAAGCACCCGGGGAGGGGGCTCAGCGGATGAAGGGGAGACCCCAATCAGACTCCTTGCCCTCACCTAGCCCAGGAACCAGTGCTCCCCAAAGCACCCCGGGGAGGGGGCTCAGCGGATGAGGGGAGACCCCAGTCAGACTCCTTGTCCTCGCCTAGCCCAGGAACCAATGCTCCCCAAAGCACCCGGGGAGGGGGCTCAGCGGATGAAGGGGCGTGCTCACCACCGCACCTTTCCTGTCTGGTAACCACTAATTCTAAACGAATTACTCCATGTAACTTCTAAATGAGTTTAAGTAATTCCAACTTAATTTTTATAATAGCTTTTACTATACTGTTTTTTTCATAGCTGGGGATTAGGAAGAAATATACAATAAATTAAGTGGATATTAAACATTCACTTCTCTCACTACCCAGAACTAACCACTGTGAGCATTTTCATCCCTCCCTTCAGATATTTCTTGTTTTACTTGGTTGATGGATTACTGTACATACCTATGTTTTACACTTAAAACATTTCCCTCATCTTCATGTTTCCATAAAACATAATCTGACAGTGGCTACGTATCTAAACTGTTGTATATCTGATAGTTTCTTAAACATTTCTAATAGTGATCTGAGTGTTGCCAATTTTACTCTCTTATAAATAATGCTGTGAACATCTTTACACATTAGTCTGTCCTTACTTCCAAATTTCTAAAGAAGAGAACTGCGGGGAAAAACAGAACAGGTGCTGCAAGGCTCCTGAGCCTGCCAAACTTTTCCAGACAAGCGTCACACTGACCGACACTCCTGCCAGCGGAGGGGGAGAGCCTGTCTTCAGCACCCGCCAGCACTGACTGCACTGTTACAGGGCTGAGAAGCAAAATTCTTATCACTATCAAATGTTCATGTCTTTGATTATAAGCAAATGTTGTGTAATTACTAATAATTTTTCTCTTTAAGTTGTATACTTATTCCTCTGGCTATCAGCTAAAGTCCACATTATTTTTTCCTATTGACCCGTATGAACATTGAGATTGTTTAAAAATTTTCACTAGAGTTATTGAATTTTCCTTGTCATCTTTTAATTTAATTTTAAATATTCTTTTCATATTGAAGTTTCAAATCTTCATAATTTCTTTAGACTATTTTTACTCATTTTTTAAAACCTTAAATCTTAAAAGCATGAATATTTTAGTGTGCCACAAGTTCATATTGAATAGTTAGTTTAGTACAAGGCTTCTCTAAACTGATTAACAAGTCCTAAGTCCAATCATATAAAAACTGAGAACTATGATGTGTAAATAACACAAGACAAACTGTAACATGCTTACCTGAGAAAGGCAGGCAGTGATCCCAAAGAAAATCTGACATGACTCTGGAGAGAAACCATTTACTCTGTTTGATAGTTATTAAGATTACAATGAAGTAAGATCAGTGCAAGCTGTACTCACTAACATGCACACCCTACTTGCCTGCTGGGACAGCCCCTCCTCCTCCCTCCCACTCAGAGCATTTAGAAAAGAGCAGACTTGAGATGACCTAGGGAGTACAGAGCAGACGGGAATAAACACAAGTCAGCAGAACAGAAGAAATGAGAAATTTTCAGCAGTTTTAAAATCCAATCTCTCCACTTATTTATTTTTTTCCAGTACTGGGGATGGAACTCAGGGGCATTCTACCTCCGAGCTCCACCCCCAGCCCTCCTTTTTATTCTTTATTTTGAAACAAAGTCTCACTAAGTTGCACAGGGCCTCACTAAGTAGCTGAGACTGGCCACAAACCCGGATCCCCGGTCTCAGGCTCCCAAGTACTGGGATTACAAGCGTGTGCCACCACGCCCAGCTTCAATCTCTCCACTTATATCATAAATGAAATGGGCATATCACACTCACAGGGAAAGCCTCTGACCCGAAGCCTAGCTACCTATACTTACGCACATAACACACACACACGCACAGAAATACACACACATGGCACAGAAATACACTCACTGGAAAAGCAAAGTGCTCTCTCCCTGTCTTTCTTTCTTTCTGAACACAACACTGACACGGTTGCTTCCCCTGCGCAGTGGAAAGACTCCTTCCTAGAAGAGCCTGTGCCTATCACCATCACCATCTTGGTGAACTTAGGCAACTGAGTCCCAGGTTCCCTTTGTCAAAACAAGAATTATAGAATTCCCATGATCTCTCCTAGTTCCAAAACTCTGATTTATTTATTTATTTATTTATTTATTTATTTATTTTGCAGTACCAGGGATTGAACCCAGGGGTGTTCTACCTCCAAGCTACACCCCTGGCCCTATTTTTTTTATACTTTACTTTGAAACCGGGTCTCACGAAGTTGTGGAGGGCCTCACTAACTAACTGAGGCTGGCCACGAACCCGAATCCTCCGGTCTCCACCTCCCAAGTACTAAGATTACAAGCATGTGCCACCACGCCCGGCTCCAAAACCCTGATTGCTAAAATTCATTCAAGTTTCTAAAACTCATTCAAGTTAACTGAGTTACTATTGGCCAATCCTGAGAATGCCACTATACAGAAAGTAAACGCAACCTCCACGGGCCTGTGCTTGACAGTCTGTTCAATGCAAACACATGGACTGTTTTTGAACAATCTGGAGTGCTCAGAATTCCTTCCAGGAGAAAAGTACGCCTACTGAGGTCAGTGAATTAACAAGATATTCTGAAGTCTCCTATACAGGTACACAGACAAATCTTAGAAATATCTGAGGTTTCCCTAACTGTAATAAACTCATCAGACTCCAATATGACATTGCCCAAATCTGTTTCAACCTTCCTACCTTAGACCAGGGACTTCCTACTTCCAGAGATTAGGGACCATTAACAAATCTTTGAGTGCACTATCTACAGAGACTAGGGGTCCCTTTTCCAGTTTGGGGGTTTCTTATGGATGGGCATGTAAGAGCAACAGCTTCTGGGGGAAGTCTGGTGTGGAGAGGAAATGATTCAGAAAGTAAAACTGGCCTGATCTTCAGAAATACCCAGTCCCTTTACCTGTGTTTAGAACAAAACAAAACAAAACAAAAAGCAGGAACTCATTTCCCCCAACTCTTCAGATTATGGATGAGAAATCTTAAAATTTTTTATTTGAAATTGTTAACATTCTACACATCCTCCAAGAAGTGCTTTTGAAGGGATGTTTTCTGTTTATTTGAGGTCCTCTCTGAATATTTCATTATAATAAGATTCCTTCTGCGCACTGATTTCACTGGTCTTAAGTACATCCGAAGGAACTGCCTGGCATAGCTCAAAGTAAAATAGGGTGAATGACAATATCTTGCCCAGGCCTAAGATCCCAACATCATGACCGCATGACATCAGGTCATCCTAAAAGAAGTGATTTTAGCAGGTGTGGTGGCACACACTTGTAATCTCAGTACTTGGGAGGCTGAGACAGGAGGATCGCAGGTCAAGACCAGCCTCAGCAACTTCGTGAGACCCTGTTTCAAAATAAAAGAATAAAATAGGGCTGGGGGTGTAGCTCAGAGGTAGAAGGCCCCTCAATTCCATTCCCAGTACCACAAAAAAAAAAAAAAAGAAAAAGAAAAAAGAAGTGATTCCCACCATCAGGTTGTGCTCAGAGTGAATCTCCAGAGAAGCTTCATCCTTTCGGAGCAAAGCAGCCACCACCAGGCCTGGAGAAGTGGAGAGCAGGCTTTTGAAAGGCCTCCTTCCTGCCACCTTGCACAGTTCCTGGGGCAGTCACACGCAAGCAACGGGGAGGGTCCCGGGAGGGCAGAAATGATGTCTTCATCACTCTATTTTCAGTACCCAACCCATAGCAGGTGCAGGACTTAATAAACCTCCCATCCAATGTAACTAAGAACATTAACAATGCATGCTACAAAGCTAAACTTTCATCTCATATTTTCTTCCCCCACTACTCTTCAAGTTCATTCGTGATTTGGTTTTTACAGACTCATAATTCTAGAAATATTGTCTAGCTAGGTTCCACAAAAGTTGAAAAAAACTAGAACTCATGCTTGCAGGTCTTAGCTAGAGTGGCTAGTCACAGCTGGTCCCCTTTTAACACGGATAATGACAAGGATCAAGGACGTAACATTTGATATGGGATGGAAAATAGCAGGGATAGACAGTGCAGATGAGACAGTTGGCTCTAACTAACCAGTCCACTTTTCACTTAGTAACGATCATTTCAACCTTAAACCCGAAGTTCCCCTTTCCCTCTTGCCAGCCCCATAAAAGGATACGGCAGAAGAGCTCCACACTGTACGGACAAAATCACCCACGAAGGCTGTAAAAGAAAAGAATAAATCAAAAACTATTTTCAATTTATGATCAAAATGGCATTAATTCACTAGTAGTGCTTCTAGAAATCAAAAGGTTCTGTTGTGACTATAACACATTTAGATATAAGCATAAGTACTCAAGTAGTAGCACTATCATAACCAACAATCATTACTTCCAAAGCCAAAAGCCCCAATTCTAGAATGAATCACTAACATACATATACATATATATATATATATATATATATATATATATATATATTTAATTATGATGCACAGGCATTTAAATTCTAGGTTCACCAACTTAGGACCGCTGACCTGGCAACCAGACAGATGGGGCTGTGACCCACCCAACCTGGCACCATAGCGCCATCCAGGATACAGCCAGCCCCTCATGTACCCCTTCTGGAATCCTGAGTTCAATTAAGTACAAATTCACAAGATTTTTTTTGGTAAAGCCAAGGAGATACAATGTTTGTGAACCATAACAATTATTTCTAACTGCTTGCTAATCTTAGGAATTCTAAAACAGACATTATTATAAAACAGATTAGTTGCTACCTTTTTAGGTATTTTATATTCTTAAAAAGTTATCCCACAATTATATATTAATTTTAAAAATTACATTGATTATCCTGTTACCAATCTAAAAATATAGTATTGCCCTCATTTAGCCAGCTGACTTCCAGAACCTCAGCCAAATGAAAAACACATGTATGCTCATTACTCATCCATCAATGTAGTCATGAAATATTTACTTCAAATCTATCTGTGCAGCGATGGTGCAGGGTTCTGGGGATGGAACAATGAACAAGAAAAATGCAGTCTCTGCTCTTGTGCAACTTGCATTCCAAGCTAATGTTCTTCACACTACTTCTATCAAGGGTACATTAAATGGGTTTTAGACAAGAGTGCTCCCCACAGCATTTTTAGGTGACATCTCCAATTCTTCAACAAAAGTTTAAATTTATTTTCTGCGAGAGAACAGAAATATTAAATATCTTTTAAAATAAAATAGGATTGAGTGTACTTGGGGAAATTATCTCATAATGATTTGATAATTTTATGAAATGTTTAAAACCAACTTATTAGAAAAAGTGCACCAAATCTGAAAGAAAGCCCTTTATGTTTTTCTATCGATATGTTCTATCCAACATCTTTCCGTTTTTCATAGTCCTGGGAAGAGTCTAGTTAAATTTAGGTACTGAGCCAGCATCAGTAGCCTACATTGGTTCTGACTCTTCTGAATTCAGAACATGTGGGCCACGCTTCATTCTCAACAACAACACCCAGAAGCCAAGCACAGCTGTGGATCTATGACTGAGCTGAAGGGAAGATTCCCCGAAAGCAGCAACGCCAGCGGTTCTTCTGTCTAGTGCCAGGAAGGGTTTCAGAGCCTGGAGCCATGCACTAGAGGTTTGGATGGGTGAAAGTAGGACTCTTATTGTGACCACAGGCAGCTTGTGTCTCAGGCAGCTTGAGGAGGGACCAATCTGGAAGCATATGCCCTTGCCACCATCTATGCACCACACACCCTAGAAAGCCTCACGAGAAGCTGGGGGAGGCCTGCCCAATGTAAAGACTGTTGCTATGGCTACCATGAAGTCTAGTCCAAGCGGAAGAGAACCACCCCGAAGCCCTCAGTCAGGTAGGTCTACACAGAAAAACGCAAAGTTAAGAAGTAGGACATATTGATAAAGCAGAAATAGAGAACTACAAAAGCAAAGTAATAAGTAGCAATTTATCCCAAAGGCAAAAAAAATATATAAAAATAAGCCTATTACAAGTCAGCATAATCAACATTTCCAATGATGTCTCAAGGCCCGAGAAAAATGTTCCTATAAAAAAAGGATTTAGCCAGGCATGGTGGTGCACGCCTGTAATACTAGTACTTGGGACACTGAGACAGGAGGACCACAGGTTCGAGGACAGCCTCAGCAACTTAGTGAGATCCTGTTTCAAAAAATAAAAAAATAAAAGGGACTGGGTGTGTAGCTTGGGGGTAGAACACCCCTGAGTTCAATCCCTAGTACCAAAAAAAAGTACTTAAAAAGGTCTGCTGGGTAAAATATTGAATTTAAACATCTATGAAACTCAAATATGTACTTGATGGACACATTATTGTGCATACAGATGCCTTATTTATAAAATGCACTAATTTAAAATCCAGGCAGCCGGGCGTGGTGGCGCACACTTGTAATACCAGTACTTGGGAGGCTGAGACCAGAGGATCTGGGTTCGTGGCCAGCCTCAGCTACTTAGTGAGGCCCTCCGCAACTTCATGAGACCTGGTTTCAAAATAAAGGATAAAAAATAGAGCCAGGGGTGTAGCTCGGAGGTACAATGTCCCTGGGTTCAATCCCCGGTACCGCAAAAAAAAAAAAAAAAAAAATCCAGGCAAAGGCCAAGAGATATGTCCCTAGGGATCCAGTAGGACAGGCCCAGACTGAGGGCTACCAGAACTGCCCTGGGGTAGACCAATGGCCAGACGAGGTCTGCAAACCCTAGCAGCATGTAATGCAACGTGACAGTCCGTGGCCGATACAGGTGCACGTGACACATGTGGGCTGGAGTGCTGGTTCGGGAGGAGAGAAGCATGCCTTTGTTTTAAAGTGCTGCAGCCATGCCGGGCGTGGTGACGCACGCTTGTAATCCCAGTACTTGGGAGGTGGAGACCGGAGGATCCAGGTTTGCGGCCAGCCTCAGATACTTAGTGAGGCCCTCTGCAACTTCGTGAGACCCGGTTTCAAAATAAAAGGATAAAAAATAGGGCTGGGGGTGTAGCTCGAAGGTAGAATGCCGCTGGGTTCAATCCCGGGTACCACACACACACACAAAAAAAGTATAAAAAATAGGGCTGGGGGTATAGCTCGGAGGTAGAATGCCCCTGGGTTCAATCCCCAGTACCACAAAAAAATAAATAAATAAATAAAAAATGAAGTGCTGCAGCCAGAGCAGGCAGAAGCGGGACGAGGCCGCAGCGCGCTGCAGCTGCAGCTGCAGAAGCTCCTGGCGACTGCAGAGGCCCTCGAGTCTTCATGCTTGTTTAGCCCACAACTTGACCAAGGGTTGGCCACCATCCTGAAGTGTCCTCACGGCTGGCAGCTCCACGTGTGGGCTGTGAGGCTCCCTCTGCGTCGTAGCAGTCACGTTCAGTGACCCTAAGGACAGCAACATCTGGCGGTTTCCTTCCATCCTCTCCTGTGGTCATGCGCAGGCATTTATGTATTGAAATATATACGTACTGTTTATTTTCCTTTAACTTGTCCTTCACAATTCAGCTTGGGCAATTCATGTGCGTGCTTGTTCGTTTGCTTGTTCTGGTGCTGGGATTAAACTCGGGGCCTCATGCATGCTGGGCACTGCTCCGCCACTGAGCTAGACCCTCAGCCCCTTGTATATGTTTTTTTAAATTATGTGATAAGTTGTCTTACATACGAATTTCATTTCGGGATATTAAAGAGGGTGTCATGAAGTATTTATTCCAAAAATGAGATTTGGGGTCAGGTTATGTTAATACTAAACTTAACCTTCCACTATGAAGTCTGCATCAAGACAAGCAAAAGCACTTCAACAACAGCAACCAGGCTACTGTCTGAGAGAAATAACGTTTCCAGGAAGGGGAAGGGACTAAGATGCAGAATGGAAGGAAGAGGTGGCCCTGGCTCACGGCCTAGCCCCTGAGGTAAGTCTCAGGAAGTGCCCTCAGGTGAACAGACCAGGAAACCTGCTGCTTATATCAGTCTTCACAGAGCGAGCCTGGGCGCCCTGCACGGAAGCACGCGCATACTGCACGGAGGTGACCACTGTATTCACCGCTGCAAATTAGCATCACTGACTGTAACACGGCCTCTGGAGAGTGCTTTATGAGAACTTCCTCTTGATATGTTTGTTTGTGTTTGTTTGTTTGTTTTTTAGTATGGGATTGAACCCAGGGGCATTCTACCTCCAAACTCCACCCCCAGCCCTATTTTTTCTTTATTTTGAAACCGGGTCTCACGAAGTTGCAGAGGGCCTCACTAAGTAGCTGAGGCTGGCCACGAACCCGGATCCTCCTGTCTCAGCCTCCCAAGTACTGGGGTTATAAGCGTGCACCACCACGCCCGGCTCCTCTTGATATTTTAAAAAGTCAGGTCCATAAGCCTGCAAAGCAGTTTCAGACCCTGGATGCTGCTGAGTGGCCATTTCCCAGCAGCTGAACAGCATCTCTGCTGCCCCATTTGACACAATGGCAATCTTTCCTAGCTCTTAACTCTGTTGTTATTAACCATAATAACTTCAATATGACTTTTTTTAAGGCAAAGCATTTAATAGCACAAAGAGGGAAAAGATGGAGAAATGTTTTTAAAACAAACATATAATAGAGATTAGAAATAAAACTGAAGCTGGTGTGGTGGTGCACACCTGTAATCCCAGTATTTGGGAGGCTAAGACAGGAGGATCGCAGGTTCGAGGACAGCCTCAGCAAGTAGTGAGACTCTTATCAATCTAGTGAGACCCTGATTCAAAATAAAAATTAAAAAAAATAGGACTGGGTGTGTAGCTTAGAGGTAGAATGCCCCTGGGTTCAATCCCCAGTACCACCAAAAAAAAAAAAAAAAAAAAAGGAAGGGAGGGAAGAAGGAAGGAAAATAAAACTGAAGGATCAGCATTACAAAATTAACAAATCTTAAAAACACATTTAACAGCAGTCCATACTGGTCCCAACAGAACACCACAGATAGATTAACAATGTCTCAACAGCTTATCCAAGCCAGGCGTGGTGGCGCACGCTTGTAATCCGAGTACTCGGGAGGCTGAGACAGGAGGATCGAAGGTTCGCAGCCAGCCTCAGTTACTCAGTGAGGCCCTCCGCAATTTAGTGAGACCCTGTTTCAAAATCAAAAATAAAATAGGGCTGGGAGTGTAGCTCGGAGGTAGAATGCCCCTGTGTTCAATCCCCAGTACCGCAAAAAAAATAAAAAAGAACAGCTTATCCACCAGCTGATGCCCCTTCCCCTTTTACAATAAACCACCACAGGTCCGGTAGAAGAGCAGTCCAGGTGGCCCCAGGTGTCAGTTTGACTCGTGGGCCCGGTGACTCTTGTCAGAGTAATTAAATGGCATAGTTAATGGGGGACAGGAACCCCTTCAGCTAGTCTAGCTGGAAATTCGGGCCACTTGCCACCGTGGGGAAGGAAAGTATCCCTGTCCCGGGTGCTCCCTCCTGCCGGCCTTCGCCTGCCTCTGGAATCAAATGCGCTCTCCTGCCACAGGTCACATACCGTCTGATTCCCGGCACAGTCCCGCTTCCCAGGTAGGTGTCAGGCAGGGACAGTGTGGGATCCCTCCTATCGCAGGTGCAAAAGGTGACCTAGAGCTGCTGCGGCAACCTGGCTCCATCGTGACTGAACCAAAAGGCCCAAAGCTACGGTGGGTTACTGAGATGTTGAAGGGCTTGATTCCTCTGGCCATTTTCCATTTAAGGCAGAACTTCAGCAAACCTTGAAGAAAGCTACCCTAAAATGCCAAGGTATTGCTTTCAAGATACATGAGGAAAAGATAAAAAAGCAGTTTCTCCTCACCTTTACGACAGGCAAGTCAAAGACTTCCCGAGCTTCCCCGACCTCCGGATTGTCCCCGTCCTCGGAAATGATGTGTGAGGCCAGTGCGTTGTAGGAGACTTCCTTGGCTTTTCCAGCTTTCAGAAGCTGGATAACCTAAAACAAAAAATAGAAGTTAAAATGGAAAATCCTCTACTGTATTCCTGATCTATATAGTTATTGGAAATGTGAATTTTAAATGAAAATATACCCTTCATAGAATTAACAACCTTTTACTCTGAATAATATGCCAATAAAAAGCAGCAAATCTTGACTTGTTTACCAAGTAACTAGAGGCTGCTGTGAGCTAGCTATGAGCTACCACCTGTCCTCAAGACAGACAGGATGGACCAGGCCCCAGCAGTCACTGCTGAGACCAGGCTATGCAGGACACTCCTCCTGGTCCTCCAACATAAAGGCTTGGGACAGGGGGTTTTGCCACAATTAAGGGAAGTTTCTGGAGGAGACCCATGAGCAGAACCCTTATGGATTTATAGGTGTCGCACACTGGGGGAGGGCAGAGGTCAAGGCACGGGGCAGGTGAAGTCAGATCTGACCTTAAACGGTCTCTTAGATGCTATGCAAACAGTCTGTACTTCATTCACCAAAGGATTTCATGCAGCGAGGCAGCACAATCAGATCTTATGGAAAGATGACCACCAGCCTAAGGCGGGATTGGGGTTGGCCAAGTAACCAAAGACAGGAGTCCAGTTAAGACACAAGCGCAGTAATAACCCAGCCAAAAGGGACAGGTACCAGAACTGAAGGAATGTCATTAGCAAGAGGAAGAAGGACGATGTGAGACATCAGCCAGATGGCGAGTGCATGGGCTGCAAGCACACGAGAAGAGGCAAGATGGAAGTGCTGGGGGACGCTGGCGCCACTCCCCAAGCAGGGCATCAGAAGCACAGTGGGCAGAGGGACTCGGCACAGGCTTCGGTGGGGGCACGCTGCTCCTTGGTGCCATGTGTGATACCTGGCAAGAGGCCTCAGCTTCAACTAGGAAAGGACTTAGACTTCCCGTGATAGTCGCAGCAGGTTAAACAGATGGCAGCCTAAGTGCCGAGACTGAGGCCCCCTGCGCAGCGTGGTGGTGAGCTGAAGGCCAAAGCGGCCACACCTCAGGGGCAGGAGCAGCGTCAACAGGGCCAGGGAGGGCGAGGATCAGGGAGAGGACCTGAACTCAAAGTGCACCACGTATGACAGTGGCAAGGTGTCCACAGAGCTAACCCGACCACAGTGGAAACCTGTTTAGTATCGCTTGAGGACGCCAGGTAGATACAAACTAGAGCAGATGCTAGACTCTTGTCTAATAAATGAAAGAACAATGGTGACCCGCCAAGAGCCATCCCACCTTTCTTCCTGTGACCCCAGGCATGTGCAGCTGCAAACGCCCCTCCACCTGCCACACCGTTACACAACACGCACCAGGAGGCAGCAGACCCTCCCTGGCTCTTTCCTTCCCGCAGGCCTCTCTCTGCTTCCTTTTCGGGATAAATCTCCTGAAACAAGTCTCACCTTCTTGTCCTCGCTTTCTCACTTCCTTTTTACTCTTCACCTCCCTACAGTCCACACTCTACTGAAAATAACTCGGAGATGGCACAAACTTTGAGGATGCCAAAACCATGGCTTTCTCCAGATCTCCATGCTACTAACTCCATGCTACTAATGTATTATCTGATGTCACTCCTCCCTAGACAGGGACCATCCTGAAGTGCCCCAAATACAGAAATGCCTTCAATTCTAGCATGAACACTGCACGTGAAAATCAGTTCCTGCTCTTAATTTATGCTTATCTCAAGACTCAACGGAGATGACACCTACTTAGTGACATTTCAGCACTATCTTCTACAAACCCAGCGGGGAAAAGTGTTCGCTTCCGGCACCTGCCACCTTGCATGGTGCTGCGCTCCTCCCGCCACCCAGGGCGGTCTTCAGGACTGTAGTATACCCAGTACCTCATCCAGTGTGGGGTGGCTGCTGGATGCTCACCACTCCTGCACTTTCTGAATTCCTAGAGAATGGACCGTTCTGGTTCTAAACTTTTTAGAAAATACACTGTTTCAGATTAAAGTTAGGCTTGCCAAGAACATGCTTAAGCACTTCAGACTGAATTCACAGTTGAGCAACTAAGGCTCCAGTTCAGTTTGTTCCCAGATTCAACTAACATTTGGTTCAAGTCCCGGGTTAGAGCCAAAGTCCTAAAAGGAAGAGCAGGAAAGAGAATGGTGGGTAATGGGGGAGGGGGTCAACACTGGGAAAAGACACAGTTCCATGCACTCATTTTGATCACTCTTTTAGAAACTGGTTAACTTTTTTGGGGGGGGAGGGTACTAGGATTGAACCCAGGGACATCTTACCTCCGAACTACACCCCAACCTTTTTTAGTTTTTGCTTTAAACAGGGTCTCACTAGGTTGCTGAGTTTCCCAAGTTGCTGAGGTTGGTCTGGAACCTGCGATCCTCAGGTCTTAGCCTCCCAGGTACTGGGATTACAGGGGTGTGCCCGGCCCGTTTAACTCTTTAAATTGAAACCTACAAGTCTCTAAACTAGCAGCACCCTAACGATACAACAGAAAACCCAAGAGAGTTCGGTTACCAAGATACAGGCCTCTGGAAGGTCAAAATCAATGGGCCTTCTACAATTGCAACACCCAAGTTTATCTGTTAAATGTAAGTGCCCACCCTCCTTGCCTCTGTTTTGATCACTGGGTATTCCCACCCTCCAAGTTCAACTCTGTGATGTGCAACCTGACCTTAAGATTCCAAACTAAGATGCATTCCTGCCTACCGTGGATTAACAGCAGTCTGATGCGTAAACAGATGCATCACTTAGGAAACCCCACGGTATTCTTTGGCGTGGGAAAATTAAATGCTTACTGTGACGGTGCTACAGGGCATTTTCCGCGTTTACTGTACAGTTCACCCATTAGGAAAATCAGCACGAGAAGGTCGGCCCCTCTGCAGGGACAGCGGCCGGCATGGTGTGCAGCGAGCGCTCGCAGCGCGCACGGGACCAGAGGGCCACCCCGGCGGCGTGCTCCGTCCCCGCCGTGCCCGAGCTCCCGGTCCCCGCCGCCTCTTCGCCCCTCTGACCGGCGCTCCCGGAACCGCGACCCCAGGAGGGGCGGGCCGAAGTGCGCGCGCTAGCACCCCGCTCCCCAAGGGGCCGGTGGCGCTGCCGCGGGGGGCGGGACCGACGAGACCGAACCGGACCGGACCGGCTCACCCGGGCCGGCGCCGCGCACCCCGCGCCCTCCCTCCCCCGCGCGGCCGGCCATGCCCGCGACTCCGAAGCCCGCGTCCTGCACGGGCGCGCGCCCGCCAGGGAGCCGAGCCGGCCGGGCCGCCGCGCCGCAGGCCGCGGGGTGGTACCTGCGGGTCGATGTCGCCCACCGCGTAGTACTTGACCTCGCGGAACATCTCCTCCGGAACTTCGGGCGCCCGGTCCGACATGGTGGCGGCGGCGCCGCGGAAGGCTGCGGCGGCGCCCGCCCCGCCCCCGGCCCCGCCAACGACCCGGCCCCCGCGGCCCGGCCCGGCCCGGCCCTGCGAATCGGGCCCGCTCCCCCGCCCGCCGCGCCCCCGCCCGCGCCGAGCGCCCGAAGCGCGGGAGCCGCGCGCGCCCCGCGGGACGAACCATCCCGCCCGCCGCCGAGGGGGAGCGCCCGGCCCGGCCCGGCCGCCCAGGCAGCCCGCCGCCTCCGCCGCCGCCCACGGCCCCGGGGACGCCCTCACGGGCCTGCCTGCGCCCGACACCCGAGGCCCCGAGGCCGGCAGCCCCGCGCGAGCGGCCCCGGGCACGCGGAGCAGCGCGACGCCCCCCGCGCGGCCCGAGTGGGCCCGTCCCGGAAGCCGCGGCGCCGCGGCCCTCCCGTCACCCACCGCGGCCGGGGCGGCGCATGCGCAGGGGCGGGGCTGCGGCCGGCGACGGCGACCTGCGGGGCGGGCGGCGCGCGCGGGGCCGGTGTCGCCGCCGCGGCCGGGCCTGCGACGGGATTCGAGGGAGGCCGCGGGTCCCCACGAGTGGTGGAGGCCGAGGAGCTCCGGAACAGCCCCCGTGGCCGTGGCCGCTCCCTCCGCTGGCCCGAAGCACCTGCGCGGCGACGGGAGCAAGAAGAGCCAGGCCGCGGGGACCGGGTGATGGGCTCCCGCGAGGCTGGACCGGAGTGGACGCCCCGAGACCCCCGGCGATGGGACGGGCCGCACGGCGGACCCGAGTCGCCTCGTCGTGTCACATTTTAGCCTGTGATGCAAGTTCTGAAAAGCGCAAGTTGACTGACCGCTGCGTCTGGGACCGGCGCGTCCTGTGCAGTGGCGCTCGGTAATCAGGCGAATGCAGTCCTGGATTGTCTTTAAGTTTGTACGTGGTGTGTACGTGGGTTTGTGTGGACAGAAAGTAAGTGGCACGCATTTAAATATACTTAGTATTTTATCCCCGTATTGTTTTTTTTTTCTTTTGCATTTGTCACTTGAGCGATCTGAAGCCCCAGTTCTAAGCCTAGCAAATTTCTTTTGCAAATAGTAAACACATCAAGTGCTTGCCTGAATGAATAACCAAGAATTTGTGACCGGTCTTTAGATTTTTATTTCATACCTCTATAGTTGGGAAATCTTTGAATGCCCAGGAATATAGTTACGAATATGGTTACTATATATTTTAAGAAAATATTTTAAGAAAATGTCAAGGCCGGGCGTGGTGGCGCACGCTTGTAATCCCAATACTTGGAAGACTGAGACCGTAGGATCCGGGTTCGCGGCCAGCCTCAGCTCTCTCTGTCTGTCTGTCTCTCTCTCTCTCCTTAGGTCCTCCGCAACTTCATGAGACGCGGTTTCAAAATAAAGTATAAAAAATAGGGCCGGGGGTGTAGCGCGGAGGTAGAACGCCCCAGGGTTCAATCCCTGGTACCGCAAAAAAAAAATAAAAATAAAATAAATAGGGCTGGGGTTGAGGCTCGGAGGTAGAGTGCCCCTGGGTTTAACCCCCTATACCATAATAAAATAAAATGTCAGTGTCTTAAATAATAGTCCTGAATATGCAACATGCGCTTGTATTGGCCTGCGTGAGAGAAGTCGCTTAGCTTTTTGCTTTACTTGGTTAAACATAAACTAAGCTGTCATTTTATGTTAAAAGGCTTGAAGCAGACCTCACTAGGTATTTTATAAGAAGCAGTTTGCAACATTCAGCAAGACCAGTTGACCCTACTTCAGGATCTGATAGTAAGGCAAATTGGGGGATTTAGAAATCTGCTATTTAAAATCCCATCAACCCGCCGGGTGTGTTGGCCCACGCTTGTAATCCCAGTACTTGGGAGGCTGAGACTGGAGGATCCAGGTTCGCAGTCAGACTCAGCTACTTAGTGAGGCCCTCCGCAACTTAGTGAGACCCTGTTTCCAAATAAAGAATAAAAAATAGGGCTGGGGGTGTAGCTCGGAGGTAGAATGCCCCTGAGTTCGATCTCCAGTACCACAAAAAAAAAAAGATAACAAAATCCCATTGACCTGTGAGAAATTGTAACATTTCCAGTGTAAATGGTGTGAGGCCAGTGTAGTAAAAAAGTGGGTCTTACCGCTGGGCATGGTGGCGCACGCTTGTAATCCTACTACTTGGGGGGCTGAGACAGGAGGATCCCAGGTTCCTGGCCAGCCTCAGCAACTTGTGAGGCCTTCGGCAACTTAGTCAGACCCTGTTTCCAACTGAAGAATAAAAAATTGGGCTGGGGGTGGAGCTCAGAGGTAGAATGCCCCTGGGTTCAATCCCCAGTACCACAAAAAAAAAAAAAAAGTGGGTCTTACTCTGCTAGCATCAGGAAGGCCTGGAGGCAGAATCACACAAATCATTGCTCAGCCTCTCAACCACTCCTGCTTGGTGAGTAATGAAAAATAAAAATTTTATGTGAAATTAATTTCATTTGGATGATGAGGTCTTAAAAAATGGACATCCCGAAGTCATGAAGAATGGAAATTCAATTTTTAAAAGTAGGCAGTGCAACTCATTAAATTATCTTCACAGAAGGTCGATAACTATAATATGCAATATCTATATGAAAAGTTATGGGAAAAATACCACATTGATTCTACTGTATTATATTCTGGATAAATAATTCTTATTACTGATTTTTGTGACACTAGGAGATGACCCACTGTATGGCACTATGTCAATAAACAGTACCACCCCAAATGTGATACTCTCAGCACTGATATTTTTAGAACTTTCCCAAGTAAATTTAAACTATGATCACTTTGTTTGATAACCTTCAGGGAATACACAGCCTTACTGCTGATATTAATTTGGTAAATATGGTAATAACATTTTTCATTTTTTCTTGAAAATTAGATAACCTAACCATAGAAAAAGCAAGAGTTTAGCCAGGCATGGTGGTGCATGCCTGTAATCCTAATACTCGGGAGGCTGAGACAGGAGGATCATGGGTTTGAAGCCAGCCTCATCAACTTAGCAAGACCCTGTTTCAAAATAAATTTTTAAAAAGGCTGGGGGTGTGGCTTGGAGGTAGAATGTCCCTGCCTTCAATCCCTAGTACCAGAATTAAAAAGCATGAGTTTAGAAAAAAATAGAAGTAGAGTTGAGAATATTTAAAATTGTACCTACAAACCAGGAGTGGTGGTGCATGCTTGTAATCCCAGTACTTGGGAGGCTAAGACAGGAAGATCACAGGTTTTCAGCCAGCCTCAGCTACTTAGTGAGGCCCTCCACAACTTAGTGAGACCCTGTTTCAAAATAGTAAAAAAAATTGGGTTAGGGGTGTAGCTCGGGGGTAGAATGCCCCTGAGTTCAATCCCTGGTACCGCAAAAACAAATAAATAAATGAATAAATTAATTAATTAATTTAACTAAATTGTACCTACAGAGGAAAACCTGAAGCAGTTATATAGGGAAGTATTTCCAAAAGCCTTTATAAAAATACATTTTTATATTGTATGCCAGCCTCCATCCTAGCTTCATTTTTTGTTCAATCTAGTCAGCCATAGACCCCTTAAAGTTAGGTATTGTTTAATAAACCTTTCTTTGTGTTTATAGACCACAACACTTAACCTTCTTGTGAAACAGATATGATACTTAGGCAGACAGGCCAGAAATTTCTCTCAGTAGAATCTGTGAACCCAGAGGGTATTGTTTCTCTGTAGGAAAGGTTCATGAACGGACCTATAGGGACAGTTGCCATCAGTAGTCTTTTAGCTATTCAGTGTTGAAAAACTGGAAAGCACACATAAGAAAAATGTGTAAATTATCCCAGATCCCTATTGAGATCCTTCTAGACATTGTCCCATATAAATGTATTTTTTCTTAAAAAAAAGAAAAAAACAGGCTGGGCGTGGTGGCGCATGCTTGCTTGTAATCCCAGTACTTTGGGAGGCGGAGACCGGAGGATCCAGGTTTGCGGCCAGCCTCAGCTCACGCGCTCTCTCTCTCTCCCTGTCTCTCTCTCTCTGCTTAGTGAGGCCCTCTGCAACTTCGTGAGACCCAGTTTCAAAATAAAGTATAAAAAAATAGGGCCGGGGGCGTAGCGCAGAGGTAGAACACCCCTGCGTTCAATCCCTGGTACCGCAAAAAAAAAAAAAAAACGCCCCACACAGTTCTATAGTCACTTCAAAAAAAAATCAAGGCTGTCGTTTCATGTCAGTAAATATTAGATCTACATCATTTAATAGGTATGTAGTACTCCATTGTTGGACTTGTCGATGGAAAAGAACAGTTCTGCTGCCGGGCGTGGTGGCACACACGCTTGTAATCCCAGTACTTTGGGAGGCGGAGACCGGAGGATCCGGGTTCGCGGCCAGCCTCAGCTCTCTCTCTGTCTCTCCCTGTCTCTCTCTCTCTCTCTCTCTCTACTTAGTGAGGTCCTCCGCAACTTCTTGAGACCCAGTTTCAAAATAAAGTATAAAAAATAGGGCCGGGGGTGTAGCGCGGAGGTAGAACGCCCCTGGGTTCAGTCCCCGGTACTGCAAAAAAAAAAAAAAAAGAACAGTTCTGCTTTGAGGGAAGAAGAAAATGGTCTGCTCTGAGCCAAGTGTGAGTGGCCACGCCCTGGGAACTCAAACTCAAGTTACCCAAAGGACAAGGCTCTTCAGGAAAAAGGGTGTACCAGCTTTTATAGCCCCCAAAAAAGCGGGTGGGATCGTCAAGTCAGTCTCCAAAGAGCAGGCACTCTCCGAGATGCAGATGTTTTCAGCCAGTTGGTACGGAACTCAGGTGCCATCTCCTTGCCAGCTCTAAGGCTGGGAGAGGCCAGAGGCCCGTTAAGCTTAGCATACATTTATCCAGTGGTTACGAAAATGCTAGGTCAGACACTGAGGCCGACAAAATGGCTGTCAAAAGGGACCAAAGGTGGTCCAGTACCTTGGCTTCCCATCAATCTCCATGGTACCAGTGCTCCAGTCAGCATGATAATACTGGAAGCTCCCAGGTACAAATGTGGCCACGGGTCAGTTCACTACTGCACCAGAATTCTCTTGTTGCACATGAGTTGTTTCCAATTTAACGATCACAAGCGATGCTGCAGTAAAGGGACCATCTTAAAATAGGAAGGAATACATGTAGAACAGTCTACTGCCCGTGCTTCAAGATCAGAAACTCCCGTGCCTTTCTCCCTTCACTCCGAGCACAGTGCCTTAGCACAGTGTTGTCCGGGGGAGTTGGAGCGGTGATTCTAAGCCGAGGGCACTTCTGCAGCTCCAGGAAGAGTAGCATTCTTCCCCCTCCAGCTGCTCCTAGTGGCCAGAGCCCGGGCTCCCGACCCCAGCCTAAACCGCAAGGGAGCCGCTGTGTCTATGTGTGCAGGAAAAGGAAATGGCATTGCAGTCATCTTGCCAATTTCTGCCATGTTTAGTTTTTTAAAAATTCTATAAAATACAATTCGAGAGTACAATATAATACAACCAAAACAAATCTTAAAAATAATGGTTTAAAAATCCTTAGCTAGCCGGGCATGGTGGTACGCACTTGTAATCCTACTACTTGGGAGGCCGAGACAGGAGGATCACAGGTTCGAGGACAACCTCAGCAATGTAGTGAGGCTCTCAGCAACCTGGTGAGACCCTGTTTCCAAATTAGAAATAAAATCGGTCAGAGGTATAGCTCAGTGCCTCTGGGTTCAATTCCCAGCGCCACAAAAAAAAAAAAAAGCCTTAGCTACTCAATATGTATTTGTTGAATTTGGGGTACTTGCTTTATATGATAAGGATTAATAGTGTTCTTTTTACAAAGGTGCATTTTCTCTATCAGATATTTATTGAAGGCCTATAACAAATATATTAGATATCCTCCGTTTGGCTGCAGACCCTCAGATCCACACACCATCCTTCTTTACCTGTTCTCCACCCTGGGGTGCTGACTAGATCACAGAAATGGGATCCCTCGCACTGTAGCTTCCAGCTGAGTCCAGCCAATGGGGAGCCCAGCAGAAAGTTGAGAAGTTAGGGGAAGGCAGGAGGGAGGTCTTGGTGAGTTTGTTTCCCAGGTTCCTTGGCAGGTCGCCTTGAACTCACAAAGGAACCTGTCCATTCAACCCGGCTTCCAGGTTCCGGCCATCCTTCCTTCCTCTCTTCCTTTTGAACCTAGGGCTGGGGAGGGCTCCCTCATTCTTGCCCACAGTTCCTTCACTACCCATGCATCCTGCCTATACCTTTTTTTTTTTTTTTTTTTTTTTTGCGGTACCGGGGATTGAACCCAGGGGTGTTCTACCTCCGCGCTACACCCCTGGCCCTATTTTTTATACTTTATTTTTGAAACTGGGTCTCACGAAGTTGCAGAGGGCCTCACTAAGTAGCTGAGGCTGGCCGCGAACCCGGATCCTCCGGTCTCCGCCTCCCAAGTACTGGGATTATAAGCGTGCGCCACCACGCCCGGCTCTGCCTATACCTTTATAAGCGGCCCTTCAAAAATAAGCTTTCTCCAGTGATCCTAATGTGAGAGAGCTGCTTCCAATGTGGCTCTGATATAGTGGACATGAAACCTGATAGACAGCGAGAGGGTTCTCTCTTTTTTTTTTTTTTCAGTACTGGGGATTGAACCCAGGGGCATTGTACTTCCGAGCTACACCCCCAGCCCTATGTTTTTTTCTTTATTTGGAAACAGGGTCTCATTAAGTTGTAGAGGCCCTCACTAAGTAGCTGAGGCTGTCCGCAAACCCGGATCCTCCTGTCTCAGCCTCCCAAGTACTGGGATTACAAGTGTGAGCCACCACGCCCGGCAGAGGTTTTTCTTTGAAATATTGTCTGCTCTCAGAAAACTAATCAACATGTGGATACACAAGCCAACACTGGTGGGCTGATCATGTGTGCAGCAGAGATTTAGAGAAGAGATCCTTGTGTGCCGTGATCCTGAGGAAGCTTGGATGGGGAGAAGCCGAGGAAGGACTTCTCGAGGGAAAGGAGGAATCATGGGTGGGAGGAGGTCAGAGTCCTGGCACTGCTAAATAAAACGTTGTATATATTAGATGTTAAATAATTGATGATTTGATGTAAGGTTAAAAGTGGAAATAATAAAAGGTAACAGACTGTGTCCAGTGTTTGGATTTTGGGGTACCACCAGAGGAGGTGGGTGCGGTCAAGACAGAGTAACCCATATCTTTTTTTTTTTTTTTTGCAGTACCGGGGATTGAACCCAGGGGCGTTCTACCTCCGCGCTATGCCCCAAGCCCTATTTTTTATACTTTATTTTGAAACCAAGTCTCATGAAGTTGCGGAGGGCCTCACTAAGTAGCTGAGGCTGGCCGCGAACCCGGATCCTCTGGTCTCAGCCTCCCAAGTACTGGGATTACAAGCGTGTGCCACCACGCCCGGCTGAGTAGCCCATATCTTACTGGTTGTTTGGAGTTAAGCACTCTGTGACAGTGGGCTATAGGCTTGACTTGCTTACTCATGCATTGAATTGTATTTCACCAAAAGATGTTTTGAATCTTAACTAAGATTCTAACTCTCCCTACCTGCAAATGAGACCTTATTTGAAAATAAGGACTTTGCACATATAATCAAGTCAAGATGCAATCATACCAGATTAGGGTGGCCCTAAATCCAACCACTGGTGTCCTGATAAAAAGTGGTAAATTTGGCACACGCCTGTCATCCCAGTACTTGGGAGGCTGAGACAAGAGGATCTTGGGTTTGAGGACAGCCTCAGCAAGTAGTATGACTCTCATCAACCTAGCGAGACACTGTTTCACAATAAAAATAAAATAAGGCTGGAGGTGTAGCTCAGAGGTAGAATGCCCCTGGGTTCAATTCCCAGTACCACAAAAAATTAAATTAAAAAATAAAAATAAAAATAATAGCTGGATGTGGTGGTGCATGCCTATAATCTGAGTACTTGGGAGGCTGAGACAGGAGGATTGCATGTTCAAGCAATCCTCAGCTTGTAGCAAGGCTCTCAGCAACCTAGCGAGACCCTGTTTGAAAACAAAAAGGGCTGAGGTGTAACTCAGAGGCAGAATGCCCCTGGGTTCAATTTCCAGTACCAGTAAAAATTAAAAAATAAAACGTGCCGTGGGTTTAGTTCAGGAGTAGAACTCCCCTGGGTTCTTTTTTTTTTTTTTTTTTTTGCGGTACCGGGGATTGAACCCAGGGGCATTCTACCTCCGAGCTACACCCCCGGCCCAATTTTTTATCCTTTATTTTGAAACCGGGTCTCACGAAGTTGCGGAGGGCCTCACTAGGTAGAGAGAGAGAGAGCTGAGGCTGGCCGCGAACCCGGATCCTCCGGTCCCCGCCTCCCAAAGTACTGGGATTACAAGCATGCGCCACCACGCCCAGCCTTTCCCCTGGGTTCTTTTTTTTACCAAAAAAGAAGTGGTAAATTTGGACACAGACACACAGGGAAAATGGCGACAGAGACAGGTAGAGTGATGTCTACAGCCCAGGGAAGGCCAGAACTGCCTGTAACACCAGAAGCTGGCACGGTGAGGATGGAGCTCCCTCTCAGCCTGGAGAGAGCAGGGCCCTGCCCACACCTTGGTTCTGCATTTCTAACCTCCAGAACTGAGAATAAACTTGCGTTGAAGCCATCCAGTGTGTGGCCCCTGCTACTGCAGCCCTAGGACACTAGCACGCCCAGCACCTGAAGGACAGCACAGGCCTGTGCATTCTGTAAAGCTTCCCCGCTCCTGACGGACGGCCAGGGCAGAAAACTTGTGCTGTGGGCACATACATTAGCAAGTATTCTGTTTGCCCACAACTTTTATGTTCCATCATGTGGGGAGAATGAGGGGTGTCTGAAAAAGCACACTCTGCTGTGTGGCGTGGAATGGGAATCCAACCATGTTTGGAGATGATTGAAGCCAAACAACATACTAAAAATTATAATAATAAAGAGTATCACAACCTAAGAGTGACTGCAGGACTTGTAACCAGCTCTTAGTGCCCAAGAGCTGCATGATGATCCTGTTAAGATAAAGGTACTTCTGTTCTTTGTTTCTTATGACGTGCCTTCTGTTTCTTCCTGGTTTTTGGCATCACACAAATCCAGTGGTCACTTGGAGCCTGGCTGGGTCATGGGCGGGCTTCCCCTAGGCTGTGCTGTGCGTGACTCCAGGTTTCAGTGTCTCCCACCAATGCCACTTGCCACTCGCAGTGTGTTGTCTGCAGGGCGGGCATGGCTCTGCCCCTGCCCTTCATCCTGGATCCCAGGCAGAGGCGTGCCCAGTCCCAGCCACCGAAGAACAATGGCAGAAGCAACCGTGGGGCATTTCTACAGCTCTTGGCATTCAGTGGCGTTCTACCTGCCAGTCCTCATCGCCAAGGCCGGCGTCAGTGTGGAAGGGACTCTGCTCCTCCCTCCCGGAGGCTCTACAAGTCATGCTGCAGTGAGTGCTGAGGGAATCTCTTCCTGGGGGAGACAGCAGATGACTGAGGACAGCAACACAGCCTGCCAATATTCGCTCTTGGTCACAAACGTAAACTTGAGTCCTCTCCACACTCCTACACGTTCCCAGAAAAGCCTCAAAACTTCTACTCAACCATAGACTCACGAGGCCTCTACAGCAGCTCCAGATGTGGCTCCTCCTGATCCAGTGGCCGACCTCCACCCCCACACACACAGTGGTGGAGCTGGGACAAGTTAACACCCATTCAGAAGGGAGCACGCAGGGCACACAGCAGTCACCAGCCCAGAGCAACAGGACTTCCCACTGGGGAGGACCCCTCCTGGGGCTCAGGGGCTGTTCTCTGTATTCAACTTCTCAGCAACACATGACCCGGAGTCTCCGCACTCAGGGGTGAGGCAAAGGTGCAGAGGTGCCAGCCTGCGTGGCCACCACTCTGGCAGGCAGGAACCCCGGGTGAAAGCTTCCCTTCCCTCCCCCACCGTCGAGACTCCGTCCCCAGGCTCCTCAGAAGGCCCTCGTGGACTGAGCACCCAGCCCCTCTGCACTGCAGCGGGCCAGCTTGGTTATGTGTCCCTCCACCCTGATTCAGCCCTGGGCTGCACTGATGCCGAGGTCACCTGACCAGAGACGCTGTTCACACACAGCCCTCACCTTGAGCCCTGCTTCTGCCCCAAGGGGCAAGTCAGGGAACCCAGAGGCTGACACAGTTGCTGCCCCTAAATCAGTGAGAACTGTAATCCCACAGCAAGGGCAGGCAGTGATCAGACAAGAAGCAACGTACGCGGCGGTGGGGAAGTGGTGGCTATCTTTGGCTGGTTTGGGGTTGTGATTAAAGGCATAAATCTCTTTGCACTCTACAGAGAGGGTCTTAAGGACTCAGGATAATCTCCATACATCACCACAGACCTTTGTTATTCAAAGCTATTTAATCTGCCAGCAAGTCATTCCCTCCAGGAAGTTTCCAGAATACTTTCACCAGTCCCTGGGTACTTAAAGGTTAAACTCATCCACACTATGTATCTCGATTTTGTCTGTGGCTACTCGGTTCCTCTGAGCGCTGACTTTGCTCAGATAACTGAGCCCTCGCATCTGTGGCATTAGGAGAACAGAGAAGCTGAGCTTTTCAGCCTCCATGGAAGCCGCAGGGACAGAGGCAGGCATGGTGGCTCTTCCTGTACCCTATCACCAGGAAGAGCAAGCACTGAGGAACTGCTTCTCTACAAAATTACTTATTTAGACCTCACAGCCCTTTTTGGTTTTAGGTCTGATATTGACATAAGAAAGTCCAAAGACTAAAGACAAAATACATATCTAGGAAATAACAAAATATATCCCGAGTCAGAAGCAGCCAGCCTGTAGGGTGACTGAAAACGTGTAGCTTCATTTATGGCCTTTAACGTGTATGAAAATAAAACTGTGGTCATGAACTACTTTGATCATTTAATTAAAAGCACTCAACAGCCTTAACATGCCTAAGAGCACATTTGTTTACAGTAATTAAAATGAACGAGTTAAGCATTCAAATTTGGGAGAAGAGATTGTGCCTGATCAGCTTCTACTTGCACTTATAACACTTTGATCAGGTTACACTTAATTATTATTCCTCCTCCTCTTCCTCCTCCTCCTCTTCCTCTTCCTTCATCTTCTTAGTACTGGGGATTGAACCCAGGAGCATTCTACCTCTGAGCTACACCCCCAGAGCTTTTTATTTTTTTTTTTTATTTTGAAACAGGGACTTGCAGCCAGGCATGGTGGCACACACCTGTAATCCCAGTCTTGGGAGGCTGAGACAGGAGGATTGCAGGTTCGAGGACAGCCTCAACAAGTAGTGAGACTCTCACCAACTTAATGAGACCCTGTTTCAAAATAAAAAAATAAAATCAGATTGGGGGTGTAGCTCAGAGGTAGAATGCCACTAGGTTCCATCCCCAGTACCAAAAAGAAAAAAGAAAAGAAACAGGGTCTTGCTAAGTTACTAAGGGTCTCACTAAGTTGCTAAGGCTAGCCTCGAACCTGCAATCCTCCTGACTCAGCCTCCCAAGTACTGGGAATACAGACATGTGCAACCACACCCAGCTGCACTTAATTTCTGTCAGTGTTTGGGGTGCCAGCTATGGGAAGTACATACTGAAGCAAGACATCCCTGAAACTTGGGAGGTCCCCCACAAATTGGGGCTACTCACTTTCCCACAGGTGAGACCTGTTTACAGAAGACCTCTTCTGCTGTCAAATGATTTGGGGTGCTAGCTTTGGGAATCGGTATTTCCTCACCTCTTCAGAGTGCCCCACGCCCTTGTCCATTCTTGTGCATGTGGCACGAGAATGATGGAAAAACCTTGTATAGCCCAAAAATGTCTAGTAGGATGCCTTCTTAGTCGTTTTTAAGCTTAGAAACACCATTTTCAGTGGCAACACACAGCACAAGCTAGTTGTTCATTTGGTGGTTGCTCTGAGACTCTCCCCAGAGATGAGAAATTTATATCCAGAAATAATGTTGACATGCATGACAGACTGGGGTTGTAGAGAAAGATGGGTTATTTGAAAATACTTCCTTAATACTTAATACTTACTTTATCCATCGGCTCACCAACTAATCAATGAAGATCCTGAGGTCTGATTCTTGTGCTCTACCTCACCGACAAAGACATGAACAGTCTTCTCCAGTTCTGGTCGCCACTCCTGTGTAAGTCTATTTCCATCTCCAGGATGGTAGGGTTGGTCTCACTTCTTTTCTTAGAATACACTAAGGATGAGAAAAGCGAGGCCCTTAGAATATAAGTGACTTGCTCACGGCCACAGTTGCTGAGTTTGGGTTAAACCCATCTTTTTGAGACTTACTCTAATTCATTCTTTGTGTGTGTGTGTGGCACCGGGGATTGAACCCAGGGGCACTCTACCTCCGAGCTCCACCCCCAACCCTTTTTATTTTTATTTTGAAACAGGGTCTTGCTAGATTAATGAGAGTCTCACTACTTGCTGAGACTGTCCTCGAACCTGTGATCCTCCTGTCTCAGCCTCCCAAGTACTAGGATTACAGGCGTGCACCACCACGCCTGGCTTAATTCATTCTTTTAAAAAATTTTAAAGGAAAAAGCTTGAATTGTGTATGTAATAAAAGTAAAAAAGAAGTGAACTCTTAAGAAATACTACATATACTATGGGAAATTTATTTATTTAGGTTGGAAACAGCTCACTGATTTATATTTTTTGTATCTAATATAGATTCCTCTTTTAAAATTGGTTGAAGTGAAAGAGACAATTGTTAGATCTAAATTCAGAACTTCCTAATTTTAATGTCTTATGTCAGTTTTAATTTTCTGATTTAATTAGTTTCCTAATTAGAAGGGTTAAATTAATTAACCTCATTATTTACTATATATTTAATGATTTCTCCTCTATAGGGAGTTACTTAATTTTCAATAATTGGAAAAGCTTATGACAAGAGGGAATATTGCCAAGTTTTACATTTATTGTTTTATGGTCAGTGGCAGGAACAGGGCAAATTAAAGGAAGTTTGGGTGAGATTTCAGATACAGGCAAAGCTTGCTCCTCACTTGTTTTGGAACACAATGCCTATAAAAACTTGGATTGGGATTCAATAATTTCTATCAAATTAGAACTCAGTAGAATATTTTCTATTGTAAGGAATGGCTCTAGTAGACAATCTTAGTTATAAACAATGAAATAGCCATCAAGCATTGAATAATACTAAATAATTAGAATGAAGAGGAGAGCTTTATAAATCCTCATCTAGTTGTCTATTATCTTTTATGCAAATATTGCACAATACAATATTTAGTTTTTCCTCATTCTTGTCAATGGGTCAAATGGATGACTTTTGGGGAAGAAATAGTAAAATACTAAGCTTAATATCCACATGGCTTGTAGAAATCAAATCGGCCTTATTTCATATTTATATACATATAAACATAAACAGTTGATGGATAACTATGCTTTAATGTAGTGACATGATTTGGGTTTTTTTGTTTCTTTGTTTGGTACTAAGGGATTGAACCCAGGAGAATTCTACCTCCAAGCTACACCTTCAGCCCTTTTTATTTATTTTTATTTTGAAACAAGTTCTCACTAAGTTGCTGAGAGAGACAAAAGAAGAAAAAAGACACAACCAAACCGTGGCTGAATTTGTCTTCTCTTCCCACTTGGAATGTTCTAGAACGTAGGTTTGAGCAGCCAGTCCTCCGTAGGCCGAGACCCACAGAGAAGACATGGCTGTGCATGTATCCAGGTCTTATTGCCTTTGTCCATGACTCCCACTGGGAGTCAGAAGCCCAGACCCACCAGAGGGTGCAGGAAGAAAGCTTGAGTGCTAGTTACAATTTCAAACTCGAGCCTAATGGTTGAATAAAACGTGGTGACCTGATGACAGGAAATCCACTTTGGTGGCGCTGCAATACACGGAGCACCTAGGTGCACTGAAGATAGATGGCCCTTGCTCGGCAGTTGGTCCGAGTCCAGCCTGTAAGCTGGTGGATGCCAACACGGGAGATACCGTGGGGCTGGCATGTTTAGGGAGTCCTCCCTGAGGAGGTGAGGGTGGCAGGCGTGGGAAGGATGCCCGTCCCTGTCTGGAAGAGCAGGGGCCTGGGGATGAACCTGGGAGGCAGCAGGGGCTGGAATCCACTCCTGGCTGGCGGGAGGAAGACGTTGCAGGGCGAAGCATGGGGGACTCGCACAGAGAGGCAGGGGGAAGACCTCAGGGGAGAGCTGTGGATGAAGAAATGGTAACTCCGGGTTTCTCAGAGATCAGAATCCATCCACTCTAATTCCCTATCAAAAAATGTACAGGCTGAAGTTGAGAGAGTAGAAACGAGATTTTCATTTGATTCCATTTGTAAACTCTGTCTATTCAGATTGTGGTGGACAAAGTAGTCCCACCAGTTCCACGAGGACAGCCCGCCAGTGGGTCCCACTGCTCCTTCTCGAAAACTCCCTGCTCCCCACTGGCTGCACAGTAGGGTGCAGTCCACAGCCTGCCATGCAGAGAAGCCCCTTCTCTGCCATGCAGAGAAGTTTCCCACTGCCTGTCCTCATGCACCCCCAGGGGCCCTGCCCCCCACTGCCTGTCCTCATGCACCCCCAGGGGCCCTGCCCCCCACTGCCTGTCCTCATGCACCCCCAGGGGCCCTGCCCCCCACTGCCTGTCCTCATGCACCCCCAGGGGCCACATCCCCACTGCCTGTCCTCATGCACCCCCAGGGGCCCCATCCCCACTGCCTGTCCTCACGCACCCCCAGAGGCCCCATCCCCACTGCCTGTCCTCACGCACCCCCAAGGGCCCCATCCCCACTGCCTGTCCTTATGCACCCCCAGGGGCCCCATCCCCACTGCCTGTCCTCACGCACCCCCGGGGGCCCTGCCCCCCATTGCCTGTCCTCACGCACCCCCCGGGGGGGTTCGTGAAAGTGATGAGGGACAGATACAGTCCCCAAGGCCATGTCCCCAGTGGCTCACCTCCAGCCATGCCCCACCCTTGAACTTGCTACAGTGGACACATGTTTTCAACACATTCCCAGAACTTTTTTTTTGTGTGTGTGTGGTACTGGGGATTGAACCCAGGGGCGTTCTACCTCTGAGCTACACCCCCAGTCCTATTTTTTATTCTTTATTTTGAAACCAGGTCTCACGAAGTTGCGGAGGGCCTCACTAAGTAGCTGAGGCTGGCCATGAACCCGTATCCTCCGGTCTCCGCCTCCCAGGTACTGGGATTACAAGCGTGCGCCACCACGCCTGGCCTGCCCAGAACTTTTGCACCTCATCTGGTGTGTCCTTCTGTCTGAAGCAATTCTCTGTGTAGATTCTTTCTTTTTCATTTTTTTGTCCTGGGGATTGAACCCAGGGGCATTCTATCACCAACCTATACCCCCAACCCTTTTTTACTTTTTATTTTGAAATAGGGTCTCACTAAGTTGCTGAGGGTCTTCCTAAGTTGCTGAAGCCCTTTGTGGGGGGAACTGCTTTGTCCTCTATCTTTCCCTAACTTAAAATAAACTTTCATATTTCTATACCCTTCCTGGTCCTTGGACTTCATCGAGATCCACAGGACAAGAATCCCTGTTCCAACACCCCGTTTCACAAGGTCACAAACTAGCAAGAGAAAGAAACGAGGACTAACACCCAACAGGTGTTCACTGACCAGGCAGCCGCTGGACCTGGTGCAGCGCTCCCTCCCTCACTTCCCGGTGAGAACTCTCTGGACTCGGGAGGTCTGTCTGAGAGCTTGACCATCCGGGAAACAAGGGAATAGGGCTAATTAATTAGTCAAGACTTTGAAGTCCGCAGAGAAAAGAGCCTCATATTAAGTGCAAACTATCAGCCTAAGTAATATATTTGTGGCACTTTCATTAAATTTTCTCTCAAATCTTGAAAAATACCTATCTCCTGGCTGCCAAGATTTTCATCATAGTATAATTATGAAACCTCCCCAAATAATCACTTTTTAGTTTGCGATACTCACTGGGGCACAATGCCAGCTGCCGAGGCTTGATGGAGCTGTTCAATTTGAGACTTATTAGCACAACACAGGTGAAAATGAATAAAGTCTTAGTGAAATGCATCCACAGCATATAAAATGCAAATGCCTATTGTTTAGGGAAGTTCATGAAAAAAAAAAGAATAGCGTGAATCTAAATCTAAAAATCTAAGAATCGGCAAATGCCTTTCGCCATAAAGATGAAGATTTTAGGAACATTTTCCATAAGTATTAATGAAAACCATCTTTATGACAAAAAGTGCAGATATTTCAACATGTGATAACCATTTTTATGAATAACATTTTCACAAAAACAAAAGAGCCACAAAATTAGGTATGTGGCTCCTTAAATGGGTTAAATTATTTTTTTTTAGTCTTATAACGTACGCAAGTATTTGAGCTTTAAATTTAGAACAACTTAAGGGACTGCAAATCTAAAAGGGTGTCTATGAGTCACTCTTTGTTCATGAACATTCTAATCCCAGTTAATTCTCAAGACACACTTTCAAAGATATTAAAAACCCAACTACATAGAAGTTCTAATGCCGTGCTACATTTCGTGAATGGGGCTCACGAGGCATTCTCTTCTCAGTTGTAAGTTGGTTGATTTTCTTTTTTTTTTTTTTTGGCGGTACCAGGGATTGAACCCAGAGGCGTTCTACCTCCGCGCTATGCCCCCGGCCCTATTTTTTATACTTTATTTATTTTTATTTATTTATTTTTTTTGCGGTACCGGGGATCGAACGCAGGGGCGTTCTACCTCCGCACTACACCCCCGGCCCTATTTTTTTTATATACTTTATTTTGAAACCGGGTCTCACGAAGTTGCGGAGGGCCTCACTAAGTAGAGAGAGAGAGAGAGACAGGAAGAGAGAGAGAGAGAGAGAGAGAGAAAGAGCTGAGGCTGGCTGCGAACCCGGATCCTCCAGGCTCCGCCTCCCAAAGTACTGGGATTACAAGCGTGCGCCACCACGCCCAGCTATACTTTATTTGGAAACTGGGTCTCACGAAGTTGCGGAGGGCCTCACTAAGTAGAGAGAGAGAGAGAGAGAGACAGGGAGAGAGGGAGAGAGAGAGCTGAGGCTGGCCACGAACCCGGATCCTCCGGTCTCCGCCTCCCAAAGTACTGGGATTACAAGCGTGCGCCACCACGCCCGGCGCCGGTTGGCTGATTTTCATCACTTAAAACCTCACTACTCCTCAAAGGCAAAGATAATAGTAAGGTTATTGCTAGTCAGGGGTATGGATAGGATGAATCCAGAGGAAGATCACATCAGAGACCAGTTTTTTTTTGTGTGTGTGTGGTACCAGGGATTGAACCCAGGGGCATTCTACCTTCAAGCTATACCCCCGGCCCTATTTTTTTATACTTTATTTTGAAACTGGGTCTCACGAAGTTGCAGAGGGCCTCACTAAGTAGCTGAGGCTAGCCGAGAACCCAGATCTTCCAGTCTCCGCCTCCCAAGTACTGGGATTACAAGCGTGCGCCTCCACGCCAGGCTCAGAGACCAATGTAAGACCAAAACTATGGAACAACTAGAAGAAACCATGGCGGAAACACTTCAGGACATTGATTTAGATAAGTCTTTTTTTTTTTTTTTTGGTTATGACCCAAAAAGCACAAAGCAAAAACAGACCAACAAAAATAGGCAACAAAAGCAAAAATAGACAAAATGAGGTAGGATAGGAGAAATAAAAGTAATAGGTAGGAAGGAGACAACCGGGGAAGAAAAGGGAGACTGTAGTTTTTCATCTAAAAGCTCCAGGAGGATCCTCATCTTCACCCTACAGGGTCTGTTTTCCTTAGGCAAGCATCCCTAAAAGGCCCCCACCTTTAATCCTCAAGGCCTATCTCCCCACCAAAAGCTTCTAAAATGTTTGGTAAACAAAGGAACCATAAAGAATATATGACACTCGGTGAAACCCAGGCACCACCCAGCTACCACCAATCAGATGTCAGGAACCTGAGAATTCTGAGGAAAACCAGACCTTCCCTGCTGTGTGCCTCTACCCACCCCTCACAGGGGTCTCCAATAAAAGAAGAACTGTAAATGCCCCCCCCCCACACACACTTTCCTAAATAAGCCTCTGTCTTTGTCTCTGACCAGCTTTTGGACTTGTGCTAAAATTCTTTTCTGCCACAGAAGCCAAGGACCCCATGGTCCTGAGGTGAGTTTTCCCTCCCCAAGCTTGGGAACTCCTCCAGACTTTTCATGGAATTGTGTGATTCCTGTGACAAAATTAGATTACGTCAAATTAAAAAGTTCTGGTACAGCTGGGTGTGGTGGTGCATGCTTGTAATCCCAGTACTTGGGAGGCTGAGTCAAGAGGATCACAGGTTTGAGAGCAGCCTCAGCAACTTAGCAAGACCCTGTTTCCAAATAAAAAATAAAATAGGGCTGAGGGTGTAGCTCAGAGGTAGAAAGAAAGAAAGAAAGAAGAAGGAAGGAAGGAAGGAAGGAAGGAAGGAAGGAAGGAAGAAAGGAAGGAAGAAAGGAAGGAAGGAAGGAAAAGGGAGGAAGGGCAAGCTAGCTTTGGTACAGAAAAAGAATCAGTAGAGTGAAGACAACCTAAAGAATGGGAGTGGTGGGCGTGGTGGTGCACACCTGTAATCCCAGTACTTGGGAGGCTGAGATAAGAGGATCACAGGTTCGAGGACAGCCTCAGCCACTTAGTGAGGCTCTCAGCAACTTAGGGAGACCCTGTTTCCAAATAAGAAATAAAAAAAATTAAAGAAAGGGGTGTACCTCAGAGGTAGAATGCCCCTGGGTTCAATCCCTAGCACCACAAAAAATGCAATAAAATAAAAAAATAAACTACAAAAAAGCCAGGTGTGGTAGTGCATGCCTGTAATCCCAATACTTGGGAAGCTGAGACAGGATGATCACAGGTTCAAGAACAGCAGAACAGCCTCAGCAACATAATGAGACTCTCCACAACATAGCAAGACCCTGTTTCAAAATAAAAATAAAAATAAAAAGCCGGGCGTGGTGGCACACACTTGTAATCCCAGTACTTGGGAGGCAGAGACTGGAGGATCCGGGTTCACGGCCAGCCTCAGCTACTTAGTGAGGCCCTCCGCAACTTCGTGAGACCCGGTTTCAAAATAAAGTATAAAAAATAGGGCCGGGGGTGTAGCTCGGAGGTAGAACGCCCCTGGGTTCAACCTCCGGTACCGCTAAATAAATAAATAAATAAATAAAATAAAAATAAAAAGGGCTTGGTGTATAGCTTGGAGGTAGAATGCCCCTGGATTCAATCCCAAGTGCCAATTTCTCTCTCTCTCTCTCTCTCTCTTTCTCCCTCTCTCTCTCTCTCTCTCTCTCTCTCTCTCACACACACACACACACACACACACACACATGCACACACACACACACACACACCAAACAAACACAAAATATGCTGGTGAAAATGCAGAGAAAGAGGAACTCATATGCTATGGGTGGGGATATATATCAGTATAATTAGTATAGCCATTATGGAAACAGTATGGAGATTCCTCAGAAAACCAGAACTACAGGTACGAGCTGCCCCAGCCATCCCACTACCGGGTACATATCCAGGGGAACTGAACTTAATGTGGAAAGACACCCGTACCCCCATGTTCATTGCAGCGCTACTCATAATGGCTAAGATATGGAACCAGCCCAGGTGTCCATCAATGCAGGATCAGATAAGGAAAATGTGTTATGGATACAAAACGAAATATTATTCAAGCTCAAAAAGAAGGAAATTCTGTCATTTGCAGCAACATGGCTGGAACTGGAGGACATTGTGTTAAGTGAAATAAGTCAGGCACAGAAGGACAAATAGCACATTGTCCTTACTTAGATATGTCCTCGGAGGCTAAAAAGTCCATTTCAAGTAAGTAGAGGCTAGAATAATGGTTCCCAGAGCCTGCAAAAGTGTGACGGAGGGAGATGGGAAGAGAATGGTTACAGGGTTCAGGGGTGCAGCTGGACAGGAGGAATAGCTTCCCATGTAGTATATAACACAGCAGGGCAACTGTGGTTGACAGAAATTAATTGAATAATTCAAAATAGCTAGTAGAAGCTGGGCATGGTGGCACATGCCTGCAATCCCAGTACCTGAGAGAGAGGCTGAGACAGGAGGATCACAGGTTTGAGGGCAACCTCAGCATATTAGTGAGACCCTGTTTCAAAATAAAAAGGGCTGCGGGGATGGGGGGTGTAGCTCAGAGGTACAGTGCCTCTGGGTTCAATCCCCAGTGCAAAAAAAAAAAAAAAAAAAGAACAAGTTGGTAGAGAGGATTTTGGATGCACAAAGAAGCAATAAAAATTTGAGGTGGTATGTCAATTATATGATTAGATGTGCCTGATCTGATCATTACACTTGTCTACAATTATTGAAATGTTGCAATATATCCTCAAACTATGTATAAAATACATTTTCAAGCCTGGTATGGTGGCACACGCTTGTAATCCCAGTACTTGGGAGGCGGAGACAGGAAGATCACAGGTTTGCGGCCAGCCTCAGCTACTTAGTGAGGCCCTCCGCAACTTAACGAGACCCTGTTTCAAAATAAGTAGTAACATAGGGCTGGGGGTGTAGCTCGGAGGTAGAATGCCTCTGGGTTCAATCCTCAGTGCCACAAAAATAAATAAATAAATAAATAAATAAAGCAAGCTCAGTAGCTATTCATTGAAGCTGCCATCACAGTAACTAACTAGATAATAATATGAGTATATACAAGCTGGTTAGGTTAGATAGCTTTAAAGTTGGAAGCACAGCTGGAGTTGCAGTGTGGGGTTGAAGCACAGTAGACTGAGGTGTGATGTTCTGGCGGACTGGAAACTGCTCGGCAGCACATAAAGCTCACCTGAGTACAGAGGGCTGGGGCCCCAGGACAGCGATGGTGAAGACAGCGGCAGTCAGCACAGAGTCATTATTTGGCCTTGGTCCCTGAAGGAAAGACACAGTGCTTATCTATTGAGTGGAGCACTCTGGGAAGCTGAGGAATGTTTGGTCCATCGTCACTTCTGGGCAGAGGCACACAGCTGCTCTGCAGAGTGGCCCCCAGGCCTGCGGGCCCCAGATGAGCATGCATGGAGGACGCGCTCCTGAAACGCAGCATCACCCTGCTAGGACCACTGCGGGACCCGAGGCATCAGGACGTCCAGGGGTTCTGCAACTGCTGAGTGCTAGAGCGTAGTCAAAGAGAGGAACATTTATAATGATATGTTAAATTAAAATAAAAAAAAATCACATGCACTCAGTGGCGATCACTGTCACCTGTCATCCCTGACTCCCTTTATCCTCACGTTTCTCTACTGTAGGGACCAGAAAGCTGTATAATAACATTTCTAGCTTATTTTGTAGCAAGCACCGGCCATCTGACGAAATCCTTGCCCCAGTAATATAACCAGAAGTCTGCTGAGAAGGCGCTGCATCCTGGACTTTGAGCTTGGGGGGATGTGGCGCTGAGCAGAGCCTCCTCCTTTGCCATCCTGATCTTCCTTCCTGTGAGTCAGATGTGGGACGTGCCACAGCCAATGTGCAGCCACAAGGTGGCAAACCAACCTGTGAAGGACGAGGCGTGCAAGGAGGTGGGGTCCTGATGGTGTCAGCAGCCAGAGCCCCCTGGACCACAGTCCCCAGGCTTCTCGTCATGTGGCATGATCTGTGCTTTTGGAATTACTGCTCATTGGCCATTATGGCATTACTCACAGCCAATTAGGTACCTAAAATACCTTGGTTACGAAGTAATACCTAAAGCTGCAGGAGATTGCAAGGGCATATGGTATAATGATTTACAATTTTTATTGCAACCCATTGCAGTCGGGTAAAATTTAACATTACCAATAGGAGTATTTTTTTTTTTTTGCGGTACTGGGGATTGAACCCAGGGGCATTCTACCTCCAAGCTCCAACCCTAGCCCTATTTTTTTATTCTTTATTTTGAAACAGGGTCTCACTAAGTTGCGGAGGGACTTACTAAGTAGCTGAGGCTGACCACAAACCTGCAATCCTCCTGTCTCAGCCTCCCAAGTACTGGGATTACAAGCGTGTGCCACCACACCCGGCTCCAATAGGAGTATTACATGTGGCATTCTTAATATTTTTAAATGATTTAATAATAATCATGAGTTCCCACTTTGGCTACAGGTAGTTGTTGCTGGAGAAAGTCATTAATCTGAAAGAGGCGATTTTATACTGGAAGATACTGAGCTGCTTTTATTTTGAAGTTTCTATTAAAGTGTAATGTGTACAGTGTAAAAGCATAATATAAGTACACAGTGTTCTGTGCAACAAAGTGTGCAGTTGGGAGTGAACAGCTCAGAGAATTTTCACAAGTGAACACATTTGTATAACCAGCAAGAAACAGAACATTCCCAGCCTCTCACGCCCATTTCTAGTCTCTGTCCCCCACAAAGGGTGACTAGCCGCCCTGACTTCATAAAGTAGAGTCGCATTTCTGTTATTAAACATACACATGGAATCTCATATTGGGTCATATATATTTTGTAGTACTTGGGATTGAACCCAGGGGCATTTTAGCTCTGAGCTACACCCCCAGCCCTATTTTTTATTCTTTATTTTGAAATGGGGTCTCACTAAGTTGCTGAGGGCCTCACTAAGTAGCTGAGGCTGGCCGTGAACCTGGATCCTCCTGTCTCAGCCTCCCAAGTACTGGGATTACAAGCGTGTACCACCACACACGGCTTGAAAGCCTGAATCTCTTTCCCCCTCTGATTTTTTCACCCTAACATGCGAGCTTCTGTTTCTTGTTGGCATCTGGTGGAGACTCCCTCTCTACCCTTTCTCTTCTACTACCTGGCCTTGTTCTATGGCTTTAACATAGAAAGGGAAGAAGATAATTACTGAGAAGGAAAAATATATCAATAGTTGTTTCAGAAACATTATCCCCAATATAATATTTTTCTAAATTTTTTTTGGTAGTGGTGGAACTGGGGATCAAACTCAGGGGTGTTCTACCTCTGAGTTACACCCCACCCCCAGTTGTAGTTTTTTTTTTTTTAAACAGGGTCTCTCTAAGTTGCTGAGGGCCTAAGTTGCTGAGGCTGGCCTTGAACCTGTGATCCTCCTGTCTCAACCTCCCAAGGACTGGGATTATAGGTGTGCACCACCATGCTCGGCTTATTAAAGTTTTTTAAAGTTAGCTTTAGGTATACCTGCACTGATTTCTGATCAAATTTAATTTTGTTGAAAATCATCCTTTTAATGCACATATGCCTGACACTGACTCAAACTACTGGGGAACATATTAAGTATTGGCAAATAGTAATGTACTTTCATTTACACAGATTTCTTTTTCTGGGTAAAGTACATGAGCTTCCTCCTCCTAAAGGACTATGGAAATGTGGACTGCTTTCCCTGCGAGAATACACTTTTGTAATGTTCATGCTAAAGAGCAATGCATCTGTTCTGTTGACTTTGGAGACTCTGAGCCCAAATACCTCAAAATTTATTTTTTCAAACATTTTGTGTCTATTTGCACAGACTATAGGTGTGTGTATGCATGTATCCATAATCTATACGGCATTTACTTAGCAGTGTTAACATACCATTTTCCTGGATGGCTGAGCTTAACCTTGGAGAACGTCACAAATCTTGAGGGCACTGTAGGAAGGAGGCTCGACCGGTCCTGGAGGTCCACTTCCTTTCTGGTCCGAGGCTCTTTGGCCACCCAGCCATGGGCCGCGTGGAATGTGCTCATTTCCCCTGGAACAGCTAGAAGAGAAGGGGATGGTTGGGAGCTGAAAGCAAGATGGCTGTATGATCAGCCTTGTTAGGATGCAGAGGATGGGGTCTTCGTGGGACAGTGGGAAGAAGGGATCAGATTAAATGAGAAAAGTAAGGCCAGAATGTTGGCTAGAGAGCCGGTATCTTTCCGTGGTCTAGTAGTCAGAGCTCACGCACTGGTGAAGGGGCAAGGGTGGAGGACGAGAGACGAGGTGGATGTGAGACTTTCTTTTGGTTTGGTCCTGGGATTGAACTCAGGTGTGTTCTACCTCTGAGCTACACCGCCAGCCCTTTTTATTTATTTATTCATTTTTAGATTTTGGAACAGGTTGCTGAGGGTCTTGCTAAATTGCTGAGAGTCTCACTAAATTGCTAAGGCTGGCCTTGAACCTGCGAACCTCCTTTCTCGGCCTCCCAATTACTGGGATTATAGTTATGTGCTACTCATGCCCAGATCGAGACTTCATTTTGTGTGTGTGTGTGTGTGTGTGTGTGTGTGTGTGTGTGTGTGTGGTGTTGGGGATTAAACCCAGGGGGCATTCTATCTCTGAGCTATCCTCCAGCCCACTTTATGTTTTTGTTTTTGAAACAGGGTCTCTCTGGGTTGCTGATCGTCTCACTAAGTTGCTGAGGCTGTCCTCAAACCTGCGATCCTCCTGTCTCAGCCTCCCAGTTTCTGGGATCACAGTTGTGTGCCACTCATGGCCCGCTGTAGACTCCATGTTCAATCAGATGAAGGCAGGATGACGTACTGAAAAAGACTCTACACAGAAGTCTCAGCCCCCCTCTTGCCTGTGCGTGGGCCCAGGCTTGGGGACATCTTTAAACATGCTAGCTGGCATGGTGGCGCACGCTTGTAATCCCAGTACTTGGGAGGCTGAGACCGGAGGATCTGAGTTTGAGGCCAGCCTCAGCGCCTTAGTGAGGCCCTCTGCAATTTAGAGAGACCCTGTTTCAAAATAAAGAATAAAAACAAAAATAGGGCTGGGTGTAGCCCATAGGTAGAATGCCTCTGGGTTCAATCCCTGGTACTGCAAAAAAAAAAAAAATTGCTGATTGTTGCTTATTTATTTATTGTTTCATTTGAATTAGTCTTTTTTAGCCAGTTTCAGAGAACAGCCACTGGTGGGCCAGTGAGCCCTTCCTGGTGCGAGGAGGAGGCTGGGCCCTGCCTGTGTCCTGCAGAACTGTCCCGTCCCTACCAACTGCTGCTGGGAGGGAAAATTTCTTTTCCACACCCATTGTTAAACTCGTGGCTGGGGCCTCTAACAAAAGATAGATTGACAAGAAAAAAACTACACATTGACTTAATGTAAGTTTTACATGACGCAGAAGTCTCCATAAGGAATGGTAACCCAAAGCAACAGGTAAAGCTGTGTTTTCGACGCTAAGTTTGAGAAGTGATAGTCGTGGAGGAAGGAGCACTAAAGGACAGAGGGGCGTGGCCTAATGGTGGCTCACTGGGGGACTCTGGTGTGGCCGGTGTGTTCAGACTCTTCTCTGTGCTCTGGTCTTCGGAGGCGAGATGTCCCTTTCCTCTGGGTAGGAAGAGGGCGCCTCTGGAGTGCGGGTCTTCTGTCCTGCTTCAGAGAAGAAGCTGAGAGTGACCTTCCTGCTTCTGCCATTGTCTCAAATGCCGGTGTGCCGTTTTGAGGGTAGAGTCCTGAACCCTGTCACTGTGTTATGGTGGGAGCCGCGCTGTGGGCTCTTTCCCTCAATTCAGATCAGATTGTCTGAAGAAAGGAATTAAAACTAACAGGTGGCTCGGTTGCAGCTTTAACACAATTTTATTACAAGGTCAGTAGGAAATAGAAAAGAGAAGAGAGAAAAAGCAGTGTGCCTGGAAGACATGCTGGAGAGTCCAAAAGTGGAACTCTGCCCTCCCTTGGACCCTGGCTCCTTAAATACAGTTTTCACATTGGTATGGTTTTATCAGCGTTACCAAGGCAACAGGCTAGTAACTTATTTCTCAGCCATAACTTTTTCCTTAGGCAGGTGGTGCCTTCTAGTCTACTAAGTGCACTTACTAAGTGCCGAGGTCACTAATCTACCTTGTTTTTACCCCTATTGTATTGGGCTGTACTGGTTGTCTATCAACTATGGGCACTTTGATGTAACACATGGAGTTTGTCTTTCTCATACTGAGGCCGGGTCACAAAGAATATGCGGTAAACAGAGGCACTAGCTGTAGCCAGTGCAGCTGTGTATAATCTCTAAGAGCAAGGCATAAGGCCCTTGCTAGCTTTATGGTTTTAAAATGTGTTAGGCAGAGTCACTGTGATCTCAGGGCTAAAGCCTTAACTGCCTCTATGGTGCTCTTAAGTCTCTATGTGCTTCTAAGGCCAGAGGCTTCAATTGCCTTTACATTCTTACTATGGGTTAATCATTAGAACAAAGGGGCAGAAGAAGAAGGGAGGGGGAGCTCTTAGAATGTAATGGACAGAGCTACCGCCTCTCCCTGCCCAATGACAGCCTTTTACATTTTATTAGAAATTAATATCAGAGCAATTTTCCAATACTGGTACAACTGCACATTGGCATTGGGGCTGTGGTCCCTGCAGTCAGCATGGTGGGGAGAACTCCGTGCTGGTGAAAAATCCAAATCTGGAAGGGACAAGATCTCACATAGAACTCCAACATGGAGTGGGGGAAGATGGAAATGGTCTTGTAGAAGCCTGGGGCCTATCTTGCTCAGTCTCTCTGTGGCTCCACCAGGGCGCGGCACAATGCTCTGTCTCTGCTGTAACCATATCCAAGGAGGCGGGGAGTGTTAATGGAGAGTAGTTGTCTCCCTGACCAGGCACCTCTGCTCCTGTGTATCTTTTATTTCAAATATTTTCACGTGTCGACGCCAAGTACACTAGAGTATGTATATCTTAGTGAAAACGTGTTTGAAGGAAGAGAGATGGAAAAGTACCAACTAAAAACAAAATGGGCCCTAGATAGAAGTTACAGTACATATTTTAGAATAGGTGTGCAGTATGTTCTTGTAAACATAATGGCACAATTTCAGATCCTCAGTTCTCAGGGCTTCTAATAGCATGCCAGCTTATTAGAAGAAGGCTGCTGCTTGAGACAGGTAATGGAAGAGCTTGACAATTCCCATGACAATTCCAGTTAGGACTAGCCACATTTCAAGTGCCCAGTAGTCAGAAACTAATAAATAAAGAGTAAGAGCAAGCCGGGCATGGCGGCGCAGGCCTGTTATCCCAGTACTTTGGAGGCTGAGACCTGAGGATCGCAGGTTCAAGACGACCCTTTCTCAAGACAGGACACAATGCCTGTGTGTAGGAGAAGCAGCGTGCCCCCTACACACACACCAAAGGTCAACTCCCAATGTCATGGTCTCTCACAAACCAGCAATCTCACCAATGGACAGAAGGCATCGAGGTAATTTTGACTCTTTCCCTGGAGTGAGTCTCATCTGAAAGGAGCAGTGATGTACCACGATGAGAAGCTCTGCGCAGTGTCATTCTGAGGTTGTGTGATCCCAAGAAGTCACACCCCAGACAGCGTCGCTCACTCATAGGCACTCAGCTCCGCCAGCCTCCCTCTTGCCTGCTGATTCCAGAACTGAGGTAGGAGAGAAGAAATATTAAGCAGAAAGGAGACACTGGGAAGAAAAATATAGATTTAAAGTTGTGAAAGTTCATAATCTAACTTCATCCCATAGGGCGTGTTCAGTCTTAGGCATAAACCTTAAGGAGTCCACAACCTTTATCACAAGTGATTCCTCGCCACACCTGAGATTCCTGAGAAACCAAGGGTCAATGAGGAGGACAAGGTCAGACACCAGCCAGCCGCCACTCATCAGTTGCCAGGGAAACCTGAAGGTTAAGAGGAAGTCCTGCCCTCCACTGTGCGACCCTATCGACCCTATCTGCCCCCTCCTATAAAAGAACTGAGAGGGCTGCAAAACTCTCTCTTGCTTGCTTGGATAGATGGACGTGTGCAGAGACTCACTCTCCCTTTCTGAGGTGGTTCCCGTCTCCCTGAACCTGTATCCCCATCTTTCTTGAATTAAACCTTTGCCTTTTTCTGATGGCATGTGTTGAAATTCCTTTTCATCATGGAAGCCAAAGACCCATAGAATTAACGTGTCTCCCCATGACAGAACCATGCAGACATTTTTAGAGCTCTTTTTGGAGTTGCCTCTAAAGTTTCCTTAGAAGCTTTTTGTCCTGTCTGTCTGTCCCCCCCCCAAAAAAGGCTGCTCCCCAGCTTTGGCACGTACAGACCATTTGCTGTTTGTCTTCCAAATGTCACAGCTTCAGGATCTCTTGTCCATGATTGTGCACGATTCAACCCACACCTCTCTATGTAGCCTTTTATTAAAATCTTCTACTTGAACACTCTGTAGAAAATTCCAGCTTGGGCTCCACTTGTGACGGGAGAAGGGTTTTTTGGTACTGGGGATTGACTCCAGAGACATTCTATCTCTGAGCTTCACCCCCAGTCCTATTTTATTTTTTGTTTTGAAACAGGGTCTGGCTAAATTGCTGAGAATCTCACTAAATCACTGAGGCTGATCTTGAACCTGCCATGCTCCTGTCTCAGCCTCTCAAGTACTGGGATTACAGGCCTGGTGGAAATATAACTTTTTTTTTTTTTGCAGTACTGGGGATGGAACCCAGGGGCATTCTACCTCGGAGCTACAACCCCAGCCCTATTTTTTATTCTTTTTTTTTTTTTTTTTTGCGGTACCGGGGATTGAACGCAGGGGCGTTCTACCTCCGCGCTACTCCCCCGGCCCTATTTTTTTTATGCTTTATTTTTGAAACCGGGTCTCACGAAGTTGCGGAGGGCCTCACTAGGTAGAGAGAGAGAGAGAGAGAGAGGAGTGAGATCAACCGATCAACCAATCGATCGTGCGCACGCGCATGCGCACTGAGGTTGGCTGCGAACCCGGATCCTCCGGTCTCCGCCTCCCAAAGTACTGGGATTACAAGCGTGCGCCACCACGCCCGGCTTATTCTTTATTTTGAAACAGGGTCTCGCTAAGTTGTGGAGGCCTCACTAAGCAGCTGAGGCTGGCTGCAGACCTGGATCCTCCAGTCTCAGCCTCCCAAGTACTGGGATTAAAAGCGTGCGCCATCACGCCCGGCTGAAATATAACTTTAATATGGAAACCTGTGGCAAAACTCCCCAATACCCTTACTCCTTGGCCAGGCCTGTTCAACCCAAAAGTTTTTGAGGAATCTGCAAATCTTTACTCATTACTCAGAGCATTACTAACTATCCTCCGGGAGGTATCTGTGGATCAGACAACAGAGGTCACACGAGGACTAATCTCCTGGCACACTACTCCATAGAGCATCTCCTTGGGCACTATTAGCTGTCCTTGAATAGTTTAAACAAAATGCACGCCTACATAAGAGAGTGAAGGCCAGAAGCAAGACACTGAAGGTGAGGACCTCAAAGATGACAGAAACACCCTAAATCACCCGTGATTACCTGATGAGGTCATCCTCCCATACCTCTTCCTGTCACCCCTCACTAAAGTCCCCTATTAAAGAAGATCCCTGTACTCCCAAAGGGCCTCTCTCACTTTTGGGGTGGCCCATGTCTCTCGCGTCCCGCCCAAGAGTGGTATGATGCTGACGGGGGAGCAAAAGCCGACGGCCCGAGCGAACCACACCTCGGACCGGGAGACATGTCTGGCACGATCTCGTTTATTAGAAAGCCAATCCCCCTTTTATAGTAGAGGCCATACAGGAAGCTCGCAAGCAGTAGGGTGTGACCCAATGGCACATGAGGGTCGGGTCATTACGCCCCCCCTATAACCTATCATAGGCAGAGGCACCTGTTGTCCGTGAGCACGGAAGGAGGTAACTGCCTATCATAGCCCTCCTGAGGCTAGGTGGGGCTATCTGCGGGACCTCCCTCCGAGGGGTCCGCCAGCACCATCTTTGCCATTGATATGCTGAATCACTGCCACGTGGAAGAGGCCCAGTACTTTAGAGCAGGCTTATGCTAGTCCACCAGGCCCTTTCGTGGCACTGGGTGGAGAGCCCAGCACATATTCTTCCTTGAGTATTTCTTACTTTCCTCTGTCTATGTCCCTTGACTGGCACGTGCTGAAATTCTCTCCTGCCACTTAAGTCAAGGACCCTGCCAGTCCTCAGTTACGTTCCCCTCTCTCCCACTGGGAAACGCTCTGGACCCTCCGTGGAATCCACTCTTCTCCCATGACAGTACCCTGAAAAGTGGCGTCGGGGGAAGACACGATGATTCTGTGGGTTGTTGGCTTATGCGGCAGAATGAATTTCAGCACTAGCCAGTCAGAGAAAAGGCAAAGGTTTAAATCAAGAAAGGTGGGAGCTGGGCGTGGTAGTGCACACTTGTAATCCCAGTACTTGGGAGGCTGAGACAGGAGGATCACAGGTTTGTGGCCAGCCTCAGCAACCTGTGAGGCCTTCCACAACCCAGTGAGACCCTGTTTCAAAATAAAGAATAAAATAGGGCTGGGGGTGTAGCTTGGAGATAGAATACCCCTGGGTTCAATCTCCAGTACTGCAAAAAAAGTAAAAATAAAAGAAAGAAAGAAAGGATAAAAAATAGGGCTGGGGGTATAGCCTGGAGGTAGAATGCCCCTGGGTTCAATCCCCAGTACTGGCAAAAAAAAAAAAGAAAGGTGGGGACACACGTTCAGGGGAGACACAGGCTGGTGGATTGAACCGGTTCTCCGAGGGGGTTCTCCTCCCAACCCTGCCCCCATGCCTAGTTACTGCTTCCCAAAAGGATCCCGCCCCTTTCTGGAAACCCCTCAGGCTTCTGGCGCGTGCCATCCCACCGACCAATCAGTTTAAAGGGCCTCCAATAAGACACGACACGGGGTCCGGTCAACCAATGGCTACGGGCCAACTCAGCTTAAGCCTGTATTTAATCCCAAGTGCAGCGGCGGAGCATGCTCTCTCTCTCTCTCTGATCGCCTTTCTTCTGACCCCCCCTTGCTTGAATGAATCTCTTGGCTGGATGGTTGACTCCGGTGCGGCTTTTTGCTTTTCATAGGCCATCTGAAGAGGAGGGGGAGAACGAGTGTCTCTGCACGTGAGAGCGCATCCGTCCAAGCAAGCAAGAGAGCCTTTGCTCCTTTCTCGGTTCTTTTATAGAACCCCCATGAGGGGGTAGGTGGGGTCCCACAGTGAAGGTCTGGACTTCCTTTACTCTTCAGTTTCCCTCCTCATGGACCCTTTGTTTACACTAAGCATCTCGGGATCTCAGGTGGGGAGATCATTGTGATGAAGGGCATGGACTAATTGAGGCTTCTGCCTAAGACAGAACACACCCTATAGGGTGGAGTTAGAGATCACAAACTTTCCAGATTTTAAAACTACATTTTCCTTCCCAATTTGTCTCCTTTCTACCTAAAATGTTTATCTCTTCTATTCTACCTCATCAGTGGGATGGAGATAATTGGTTAAAACAGGTGAATTTAAGAAACTTGAAGGCCGGGCGTGGTGGCACATGCTTGTAATCCCAGTTCTTGGGAGGCGGATACCAGAGGATCCAGGTTTGCGGCCAGCCTCAGCTACTTAGTGAGGCCCTCCGCAACCTCGTGAGACCTGGTTTCAAAATAAATAATAAAAAATAGGGCCGGGGGTGTAGCTCAGAGGTAGAACGCCCCTGGGTTCAATCCCCGGTACTGCAAAAAAAAAAAAAAAGAAACTTGAGCCCTCAATCCACACCCCAGCCCCTTCCCTCAGGTGTGGAAACAAACTCTCTCCTCCATAAAGCTGTTTAAATGACTTCTCCTTGGCCTAAGATTGCCTTGCAAAAGAGAAGCCTGAGTTCCTTGTGCCAACCCCCACCCCCCCACCCTCCGGGGAAGTCCCAGCATGGTGGTGGGTGGGAAAAACTCTGCTCTTGAAGAAGGTGCTTTTATGGGAAAGAGGTTGAGGATCTAGGTAATGGTTTCTGCAGCAACAAAGACTACCCATGTGGAAGTGTATTCTAGGGGCCAGAGAAGGGAAATAAATGAAATATGCACTAGGACTGGGTAAAATTTACTGGTGCAGGCTACACTACCAGGATGCAGGACTCGGAACAGTGGGAGAGGCCCCCAGGTCCCCTCCATTGAATTTGATGAGGGGAAGATACTGAGTGTTCCCTGACATGTTCTGGAACCCGATGTCCACTGAGATGGGATTTGAGCCACAAATGCAAGCCACCCATGAAATTTCAAATATTCTAGTAGTTACGTTTTTAAATTTATAAAGTCTCTGAAATTAGGTTCAGCAAACTGTCAAAACTATCATTACAGGCCAGGCATGGTGGTGCACGCTTGTAATCCCAGTACTTGGGAGGCTGAGACACTAGGATTGCAGGTTCAAAGCCAGCCTCAGCAATTTAGCGAGGCTCTCAGCAACCTAGTGAGACCCTGTTTCCAAATAAGAAATGAAATCAGGCTGGGGGTGTAGCTTGAAGGTAGAATGCATCCCCAGTACCCCCCCCAAATCACTATAGCATCTAGTCAATATAAAAATAATGGAATATTTTACATTCTTTTATTCATACTGTCATGGGAAGACATGCTAATTCTGTGGGTCCTTGGCCTGCATGATGAATAAAAATTTCAACACGTGCCATCAGAAAAAGGCAAAGGTTTAATTAATTTAAGAAACGTGGGGATACAGGTTGGGGGTCATCTCAAGAAGGGAACAGTGAGTCTCTCTCGGCACATCCATCCATCCAAGCAAGCAAGAGAGAGAGTGCATGCTTTCCCAGTTCTTTTATAGGAGGGGGTAGGTAGGGTCCCACAGTGGAGGGCAGGACTTCCTCTTAGTCCTCAGTTTCCCTGGCAACAGATGGGCAGTGGGGTCTGACCTTTGTCTTCCTCTCCCACCATATTTACATTAAGCATCTCAGGTATGGAGAGGAGCCATTGTGATTAAGGGTGTGGACTCATTAAGGCTTCTGCCTGACTGAACACACCTTATACGGTGGAGTTAGATTATGAACTTTCAAAATTTTAAATCTATATTTTCCCAATGTCTCCTTTTTGCCTAATAGTTCTATCTTTTCTATTCTACCTCATCATTTCCAAGTCTTATACATTCTGATGTAGGATAGAAGAAATAAAATAAATAGGTAGAAAGGAGACCTAAGGGAGAACAAGGAAAATGTAACTTTAATTTGGAAGCCTGAGTTGGTTGTGGTGGCCCACACCTGTAATCCCAGTACTTGGGAGGCTGAGACAGGAGGATTAAACGGTTGAGGCCAGTCTCAACAACTTAGAGAGCCCTGTTTCAAGATAAAAAAAAATAGCTGGCATGGTGGCGCATGCTTGTAATCCAAGTACTTGGGAGGCTGAGACAGGAGGGTCACAGGTTCAAAGCCAGCCTCAGCAACTTAGTGAAGCTCTCAGCAACTAGTGAGACTCTGTTTCCAAATAAAAAATAAAATTGGGCTGGAGTATAGCTTTGAGGTAGAATGCTCCTGGGTTCAATACCCAGTACCAAAATAAAAATAATTTTTAAAAAATGGCTGGGGGTGTAGCTTAGAGGTAGAATGCCCCTGAGTTCAATCCCCAGTGCCAAAATAAAAATAATTTCTAAAAAAGGACTGGGGGTGTATCTTAGAGGTAGAATGCCCCTGGATTCAATCCCCAGCACCACAATAAATAAATAAATTAGGAAGCCTGTGTCAAAGCCTGTTAGACCCAAAAGTTACTGAGGAACTTACAGGTGACCCTGAGGACCGTTGACTCTCCTTAGGCAGGTGTCTGTTGATGGACAACAGAGGTCTCACGAGAGGCGTCTCCTTGGGCACTCCTCAAGAGCAATCTCCTCAGATGTCCTTGACCAGCTTATACAAAATGGAGACCTGATGATAAGACAGTGAAGGTCAGGACCTGGGAGATGACCAGCACACCCTGAATCGCCCGGTGACCACTGGTCTAGGGTCATCCTCACACACCTCCTCCTGCCTGCCCCTCAGGAAAGTCCACTAGAAAAGAAGAGTCCTGCACTCCCAAAGGGCTTCTCTCACTTTTGGGATGGCCCATTCTCCTTTGAATGTGTACTTCCTACTTTCCTAAATAAATTTCTGTCTATGTCTCTGATTGGCGCATGCTGAAATTCTTTTCCATCCTTTAAGCCAAGGACCCTGTTGATCCCAGGTTGAGGAATCAACCCTTCCCCTGTGACAATTCCAGTTAGGACTAGCCACATTTCAAGTACCCAATAGCCAGAAACTAATAAATAAAGAGTAAGAGTAAGCCAGGTGTGGGCACCGGCCTGTAATCCCAGTACTTGGGAGGCTGGGACCGGAAGATCACAGGTTCAAGGACAGCCTCATCATCAAGTAGGTAGTCTCTCAGAAACCTAGTGAGACCCTTTTTCCAAACAAAAAATAAGAAAAGGGCTGGGGATCTAGTTCCGAGGTAAAATGCCCCTGGGTTCCATCCCCAGCACCACATTAAAAGAACAAGAATAAAACACCCTACCTCCTGCGTGGTTCTTGTTGCTGAGAACTACTTTGGCTATTCTGGGTTTTTTGTTGTTCCAAATTAATTTAAGAACAGATTTTTCTATGTCAGTGAAGAATGAGTTTGGTAGTTTAATGGGTATTGCATTGAATCTGTAGAGCACTTTTGGGAGAATGGCCATTTTGATGATATTTATTCTGCCTACCCAAGAGCATGGGAGATCTTTCCATCTTCCAAGATCTTCTTCAATTTCTTTTTTCAATGTTTTGTAGTTTTCCTTGTAGAGGTCTATTACCTCCTTGGTTAGGTTTATTCCCAAGTATTGTATTGTTTTGGGGGATATCTTGAGTGGAAATGTCTTCTGGATTTCTTTTTCAGTGGATTTATGGTTGGCATACAGAAAAGCTTCTGATTTTTTAAGATTGATTTTGTATCCCGACACTTTGCTGAATTTGTTGATCAGTTCTATGAGCCTTTTGGTCAAACTGTACTACAAAGCCATAGTAATAAAAACAGCATGGTATTGGCAGAAAAGCAGATACATAGACCTATGGAGCAGAATAGAAGACTCCGAAACAAACCCACACACCTACAGCCAATTGATTTTTGACAAAGGGGCTAAAAACACCCAATGGAAAAAGGATAGCCTCTTCAACAAATGGTGCTGGCAAAACTGGCT
>PVJS01007790.1:12634-55070 GCA_004027185.1 Glis glis | reverse complement strand
ACTGAATTAGTGGTTGCTCCAATCCTAAAACTCCAGCTCTTAGACCGTTCGACCAGCTACTGGTTCCTCTGACCCTCCACGTGCAGTCAGAACCTGGGACTACATTGCTGCAAACTGTAAGCCATCTGATAAATCCTTTTTTTAAAAATATACTCATTCTGTGTATTCTGTTAATCTAGAGAACCCTGTCTAATACAGACTGCATTATCGGTGGCTCCTATTCTGACACTCCAGGTCTTGGATCACTCGACCAGTTGCTGGTTCCTCCAGCTCTCCACATGCAGGCAACCACTTAGGACTACACTGTTTTGAACTGTTAGCTGATTTGATAAATCTCCTTTTACTATACACACATCCTCTGAGTTCTGTTACTCCAATGAGCCCTGACTAATACAGTAGTTGCACTCAGAAACAATATCCTTTGGCTAGCATAGCTTTTGAAACATTTTTAAAAGTTTTTACATTCTTCATGCCATTTCTCAAAGTATTTTCAATTGCTTTGCCACTTTCTGTAGACATAAATATTCTTGCTCCTTAGCTTCCTTCCATTAAAGGCAATTTAGTTTGTTTTCACTACATTCCATTGTTCTTTGGCTATCAAAAATTAGATTATGACAGTCATTTTCAAATGGCTCACATGAGCTATTTTAAAAGGCTGTAATTTGTACACATGCTAATCATAATTCTATGCCACTCCTACAATAGGGATCAAAACATCATGTTGTGTATTTTTATGTCACACCCCTAGTGTTTCTTCTAATGTAATTTACAATCAGGCAGATGCCCAAATATGGGGAATACATATTCCCTCAAAGTCCACCCTATGCATATCTTACATCAAGGAATATATATAATCCACTTGATCTGTCAAACACATGTTACATCCCAGATTATGATCAACCTCTGTCCCAGATACACTTCTTAAAATATTTTAGCCCATAAGATACAGCTGTTGCATTTTTGTAAATATATAGCAAGTAATAAAAATTAAATCTCCCAATTCCTGTATCTTTTAAATATGTCTTTTATGATTTATTCCACTGTTAAAAGCCATTCTGTATCTTTACACTCTTCCTTTAAATAATTCTCATTATCCCTCCATCTAAACTAATAAACTATGAGTACATATTTTAAATGCATTCTGAGCATATCCTCCCTTCCTTTATCAACAATCTGTCATTGATAACCTGATTCTTGATTCAAATTCTATGTAGAAATCACATAGCAAAATTTTACAATAGGAATTTTAGAAATTTGTCATATATCACATCAAATGAGTGTATCTTCCTACTAAGAGCATTTTATGAACTTATGCTTCTTAAAATCATATTTATGCACTCAAAATGATTGTAATCATTGTTTGTCTTTCGATGCTCAAATTGTCACTCCTGGGTCCCCAGCAGTCCTTGTTCTGAGCTGTGTGTTCCTTTAGCATCACGTTCAATCACATTAAAATTATGTTTATTTTATTTTAAGATAAGGATATCAGCAGTTCATGTTCATTGTGCTAGTCCCAAGACATGAAAATGATATCCTTCGTGGAGTATTGCTCATTTATAAAGGAAAATGATATAGAACCCAGATTTGTGCGTGATGGTATAAATTATGTTGTTCCTCTTGAACACTGCAGGATAGCAAAGAATCTCCTTAAATAACTCTGGTAACAAAGCAAGTTTCTCTCTTCTTAATCCTCCTTAATCTTAGATGATAAATTCATATTGATGGTTTCAAGTAATTTTAACTTTCATACATTTCATTTCAGAAGAAAAGATACAGAGAGAAATACATGCTGGTATAGCCAGCTGATGTTTTACAAAGGTACCAAAAACATGGGAGAAAAGACAGCCTTTTCAACAAATGGTGCTGGGACAACTGGATATTAATATGTAGAAGAACTAAACTCTATCTTTCACCCTGCACAAAAGTCAACTCAAAATGAATCATATGAAGTGTTTTGAGGCTACTTTGTGTCTGTATTAGGCCTCATCCATTTTTGCAGTCTGATAGCTCACCACATTAAACCCCTTGGCAATGCCAGGGATTTCTAATTGCCTCAACAGGGGTGATCAAATAGTCACTCTTTTAACTTAAAAATATTGTGTCTATACTACAGAACAACCATTATAATTTGCAAGATCAGAGACATTTAAAATCATCTTTGGTTTAGTCATACATGGCTTAACAATGTGGATATAGTTCTGAGAACTGTGCTTTTAGGCAATTGGGTTGTTGTGTGAATCCCATAGGGTATATTTACACAAGATGAAATAGTACAGCCTACTACACACCTAGGATTTATAGCATATACAGTTATATGTGTAGTCAGTGGCTGAACAAAATTTTGTTATGAAGCTCATGACTATAGATACAATATAAATTCTTTTTTTTGGTGGGAGGGGGGAAGATTATTGCTGGTGATTGAACTCAGGGCCTCACACATGCTAAGCATCCACTCTTCCACTGAGCCACACCCCCAATCTAAAACAAAAATTCTTAATCAAAAAGAGTCCTGCCCCTTAAAAGTATTTTTAGCTTCAAAAATAGAAAAAAAACAGGGCATAGTTCAAATTAGAGAGGTTCAAAGCATTAGAATAAAGCATCCAAATACTTTAAAACATTTTTAGTATTTTAGCTGTGGCCAATCCCACAATGTTGACTACAGCTCTAGAAAAGCCCTAAAAACATGTTCCTGTCTCAGGTAATTTTCATTCACTGTTTCTTCTTCCAGTAATGCTCCTCCTTCAGAAAGCACCATGGATTATCTCCTCTTTCTGTTTGGGTTCTTTAAAAATACATATTCTCAGTGAAATAATTCTGAATGACCATATATTTAAATTCAGATCACCCCAAGAGAACTCCTAGTTGTATTTGCTGCTTAATTTTCCATCCATAATGTAATATTTATCATGTTATATCAAATATTTTGCACATCTAATTAGTTTGTTTATATGTGGCCAAGAAAACAGTATAGAATTTACACAAGAATAAAGAGACAAGAGGTACAGTAGAATATTCACACGAGAGCACATAGGTTACAGTGTGGAGAATGTGACTGCCAGAAGCAGGTTAATATTTGCCTAGGAAAGGGCTAAGGGTCGTGGAAAGCCATGGTCACACTGATGAGCTGGCTGGAATCAGCCTTTTCCTCCAAGGCAAACATTCCTGTGTCTCTAGCAGGCGCATATTCCCAAATATCCCACTTGTCAAACATTGTCTCAAGGATCTTCTGCACATCCTCTGTGGTTTTACTTTCTACAATTGCTCTGTGGCCAGCCAAGTTAAACATTAACCTCTAGCCCTCACTGCACATATACTAGTTAAATTTTACCTCTCAAGCACTGCACGTATGAAGGAGCATCCATACCTCAACCTCCCACCTCAAAAATGAATAAAATCTGTGGACCAGTCTCTAGCAGGGCCTTTGCCATAGAGTGAGGTCCCCTGGCCTGCCCCTCTCAAGTCTGCTCTGGGTCTGTGTCATTTTTTCCCCTCAGGTGTACCACGGGATGGAAACCGACAAGTCACGTCTGAACAGGGACAGAGGGGAAAAGAAGCTGAGGAAACTGAGGATAACCTAAAGTGGTTGGGAGCTCTGCATCGGATCCATAAGTAGAGAGGGATTCGACTGTCCTCAGGACTTAGAAGGTCAGGGCAACAAATGGGGCGAACTTTACCAGGAGAGCAGAGGGAGTATCTAATACTCCAACTCCTCTTAAAAGCATCAGGTGCCACAGTCAGTGAGGATCAGCTGCTCAAAGTATTGCAAGTAGAGCTAGAAGTAAGTTTTGGTTTCCAGAAGGAGGCACCCTAAATATAAGAATATGGGATAAAGTAGGTAAGAACCTGAAAAGGGCACAGCACATGGGAAAGAAGGTCCCAGTTCAAATTCTAGTCACTTGGGTCCTGGTCCATGGGGCTTTGTTAGTGCTAAACTCAGATAGTGAAGAATCCTCTACTTGTGGACTGTCACCTCTGCTGCTGCCTTCCTCAGAGGGACCTCTTTCAGGTGCTTCTGTGCAGAAGGAAGAGCGACTGGCTCCCCTTGCCCCCACAAGGCAGCAGCCAGCATTGGGGGAGGTGCTTAGGTGGGCTGCATTAGAGGGAGGGATTTTAACATGCCCAATATAAGTACAGGATTGTGCTAATATCTTTACCTCTGTAGACTATGATTTGTATAAAGAGGAAAGAAAGAGTATTAGAGAAAATGGAGCCACTAGCCCTTATACCAGAGGGCTGTTTATTGCCTTGGGGACACAATATCAGATGACCCCATGGTATTGGACCCATCTAGCAAAAACTTGTTTAAGTGGTCCTCGATATTTAAGCTGGAGATCTGAATATGATGATCTATGTAGTGAGCAAGCCCATCATAACACACTGGCTGGACATAATATCACAGTGGAAATGCTGCAGGGAAGAGGTCCTGCTTATCAACAAGCTCTCACAAGAGTATTTGGACCTCTCCCTGCTGGGACAGTTGGGATAATAATGGGACGATCAAGTTTAAATGCAAAAGGGTTTACTGTCATACTGGAAAGGGAGTACATAGTATCAGAGCTGACACAAAGATCACTCAACTCCTTATCCTGCCTTATTGGGTAAATGCAAAATGTAAATAATCCTTTAAAATACTCTTGGCTTCATAAGGTCTAAAGTAACATTTGAGTCTATTAAGTGGGCTTCTAAATTGTTGGTGTAAAAATAACATTGTAAAATGGCATTGTTTTTAGGTCAACTAGTATGTAAAAACGAGAGAAATGTAAGGAAAGTACATGGGTATGAAAAGATTTGGTAAGAAAGGATAAAAAGGAAGGAGTTTATAGAAATAAAATATTTTGTATGTTTATCCTAAGATGGTCCCAAATGGGAAAAGACAGGGCTAGGATAAAAATAAAAATGTTAAGAAAAGTCTCAGAAGGTTTGTGTGTGTGTTTGTGTTTATCACTATAATGAGACTGTAATGACTGTAAAGTGCTTTGGAGTATCAAGATGCCATCTGGACCAGATCAAGCCAGTCTGGAGGCCCCCCTCAGTAATTGGGAATATGTGGTATCTCAATGGTTGGCAACTAGGATCATGTGGTTATCAGCAAGGTTTAACTTTTTGTAAGAAAGTGACATCTGACTGACAGGTTAATAGGCTATCATATGATTGTGTGTTCAGGTGGCAGCATTCCTCTTCTGGAACTAAGACCTCAAAATCTCAGGAACAGGAAGCAAAAATTTTGTTAGTGGGATACCAGGGAAAATGATGGGATGCCATTCCCATTTCTACCTTTTAACACCTGTACCCGTGAATCCTGACTATAGGAGCAAATAGCATATTTTGGATGATAACACACATTATATAATGCCTGCTGAAGAAACTTCTTCCATCTATTCAAAAAGGTGATAGGTATTATCACCTATCTGGTACTGTAACTAAGTCTTCAAAAAGTCATTCCACCATTCCACCAAGGCAGCTATTTCAGGATGGTGGGGAACATAGAAATACTAGTGAATTCCATAATCCTGGGTCCATTGGTGCACTTCTTTGACTTTAAATTGAGTCCCTTAGTTAGAAACAATGTTGTGGCAAGTGTCATGTTGGTGGATGAGGCACTCTGTAAATCTGCAGATGGTAGTATTGGCAAAAACACTTTGTGCAGGGATGGTAAATATGTTAACCCCAGAATGGATCCACCTGTCCATTTGATTGTCAAATTTCTCCTTTGCTGAGCTCACCCTCTGGTAAATGAACAGAGTAAGTGTTTATTTCAGTAATGATAAATATTGCCACTATCATTATGGAAATGACCCAATGTAGTAAACTTGCCAACAGGTAGATGGCTAATCCATCCTGGGAAATGGTGCCATGTAAATAGCTCATTATTGATCTCTTCTATTGCCATATTGGGCACCACATTGGCCTTGATGAGTTGATGTACTTGTTACGAGGTCTGAGCATAGCCTCTCTCTGCCACCATGGCCACTCACATTGATCATAAGCTCAATGGGTGAGGATAGGGATGGCTGGGGAAGAGGCTGTGTTACAAAGTAGAGCTGTTACCACATGGGGGTAAGTGTCTAGGCTCTACCACTCACCTGCTCCACAAAAGCTCAGAGTTGAATTGGCAGCAAAATAGGATTTATTCAAAGCCAGCTTTGAAGTAAGACAGAGGAAAGTTATTTGTTTTAAATCATCTTCAGAGAGCTCAAGGGCAAGGATAGTTTAGATTGCTATTTTAAATCAGCCCATGTTTTAGAACATGAAACATGACCCACTATCAGCTGAGCAAAACATTCTGAACAGCAAACTTTAAATAAAAAGAGAAGGAAATGGCCTTCACTGCATCAAAGCAGTAAGTATTGCTAAGGATTGTGGTACAAACGGGCCAGAGGGGTTCCTGGGATTCCCACTAGAGTTTCAGATAATAGAACCATCATGGAATCTTCCCTTTTCCAGGAAGCTTATTTCCCTCCCATGATTTCTGCATGGAACTTTCCTTGAGACCACATTAACTGGTGCCTATAGGGAGGGCATCCAATGAGTAATGCAAAACTACATGGTCATATGTATGGTTACTAAAAATTACCTATACCTGGCATGGTGCCTGCCACAGAATAGATGTTCACATAGTGTTGTATGCCTTTGCCTTATAGACATGACTATGGAACCTGATAATGAAGTCCTGATGTATGAGGTGGCCACCATTGTCTACTCATATCTCTGTTTTATCTTGATGCTCTGACACGGGTGAATTAACAAAATGCATTCCTTCTCATCTTATGATTGGGAGAGACTATTAAATATCTTCATTTAAATTCTCATTTCAAGGAATTTATATCATTTATATGTCCTTTGGTGAATGAGTTTTTAGAGAAAATTCTTCATGTAACAAATACATTTGAACATAGTAAAATGTTTTAATTACATTATATAATCATATATTTTATGACTTCTAACTTATTATCACACAGAATTATAGACATAGATTTTGTACATAAATAATTTATAGAATAATATGCCTCAATGGCAAGAGCAATTGATATTGATTTTGTATTTCTATAAGTTTGCATTTCATTCTCTTCCTTTCTTACAGGTTTCTTCTCCCCTTCTCTTGAAATATCAAAAGTACTAGTAACACTGAGCCACCCTGAAAAGAAGGCATTCTCATTACCACTAGCTCCAGCACACCCTATTGTATTCCAGAGGCTGAGGCCATTGTCACCTGCTATTATCTTTACTCCTGTATTTTGCAGGGCTTTAATTAAAAGACATATTCTGTTCCAATGTCTTTAAAACACATTTTGTCCCATCATCCTAGATATGAAACACATATGAAAATGCAAATATAGTTTATAATATAATTATTTAGCAATATGACTATATTATGATATATACATATGCTCTGGATTATGTTTTCCAAACTATTTTAATGCACCTTGTCAGTTGTATTGAAATATTTCCAGAAATGAAACTTGTGTACTTAATCAATGAACAAAACTAAAAATTGAGATACTATAATATCAATGAGCAATAGTAATGAGCTGAATACCTTTGTGGAAGTGAAACCTCCTTCTATGTATTTATTTTGCAGGCACACAACCTTCTCTTGTGGATGTTACCTACAGGAGTGTTGTTTGCAATGCCTTCACCACTCTTGCTTTAGGTATTTGTGTTTTCAGTTTGCTTATGTTTCAGTTTATTTGCATGTTCACCATGGTCCTAAAATCATACTCCTTCTCTTACCTTTCTTCCTTACCACAACTCTGTATCTTTGTAAGTTTAGCTTAAGTCCATTGTTATGGATGTCCCCCCACACACACATACCATGTTAGACAAGGCAGCCATGTTTGGAGGTGGGACATGGCTAGAGGTAGGTCCTTTGAAGTGTGGCTGGGGATACTGTTTTTCCCTGGGTGGGCTGCTGCAGATTTTCACCCTCTCTCCCTCCTCTTTGTAGGTGGCTGCCCCTCCTCTGCCATACCATGAGCTCTGCAGCTGTGACCAAACTTAACATGGACTGAGAGACCTGAATTGTGAGCAAATAAAATATTTCTTCCTCTAAATTGTGTGTGTCAGGTGTTTGGGCCACAGCAGTGAAATATTTTTGGTTGGAACCGTCATCTCATATTTTAATGGGGTAAAATTAGAGCAATTTCAGTTCTACCACTAAAAAATTGCATGACTTTGAGCTATTAAACCAATCTCTGTGAACATCTATACCCCCATCAATAAACAGTAGCTCAATCATATCTGATCTTATGAGATTTTTAAGAGACATCTGTAAAATGTAACCAAGGTGAGCCTGAAAAAAACAATGATAAATTTGCATTAACTGTCTTTTTTCACAGGTGGCTGACAGTGAGGAAGGTGGGATGATGGTAACTAACTATAGGATAATTGCAATGACAAGTGTGTTTACCTGCTTGCCATAGAGTGGGAAAGGGAAGCTGTGTGGAAGAGCTGGGAGTGTAGTGGGGAGGAAAGCAATAGAGGGAAATAATGTTTCTCAGACATTCCATTATCCTGTTTTTCTTCTTCATGCCCTGTAATATCACTGAAGAAGTTTCCTTGTTTTTTTCTACTAGATACTATTGGAAACTGAAAAAACCACATGATTGTGAAGCAGAACAGAAGATTTGACACCATTTTCCAAAGGAACATGTGAGCCTTTCTTTTGAAGTTCATTGAAGATTTCACTGAAGAACACAATTCTAAGTTTGGAACACAGTATCCTAAGAAAGCTTTTTCAAAAGGGAATACATTATAATGGAACACATTGGTCTTTCACTATCTGTTCCAGTCAGCATTCTTGCAGCTATAATCTAAAAGATTGACCATGTAACTTAAAGGAAAGAAGAGTTATTTTCTTATGGTTTTGGATTCAGTCCTTGTCAACCTGGGAACTATGGATCTCAGGGCATGGTGGCAGGAAGCAGAGAGAGGGAGAGCACACAGGCTGTGCTCACATCATGAAGACTGGACACAAGAGAAAGAGAGAGGAAGAGAGAGAAAGAGAAAGGAGGGAGAGAGAGCAGGAGGAGGAGGAACCTATATAATCTTCAAGGCTGTACCCCAGGAATATACCTCCTACAGCCAAACCCTACCAGTCTACTGGGAACCACCCATGTAAATCCATTACAATGAATTTATCCATTGCTGGTATTAAAGCCCTCATGACTCCACTATATCAACCTCGAATAGTAATAAATGAGCCCTTTAGGGGACATTTTATATCTAACTATAACACTGTCATTGGATGATGTTTGGAAAACCATAGTGATACAACAGTGAGAATGGTGACTGAGACAGAAATCAGTACTGGAGAAGTGGGGTCACTGCTGTATCTAAATCTGACTAATTTTATTTTTCATCTGGAAACAGGGTCTGGCTAAGTTGCTAAGAGCCTCACTCTGAGGCTGGCTTTAAACCTGTGATCTTCCTGTCTCAGCCTCCAGAGTACTGGGCTTACAGGTGTGTGCCACTATACCCTACCCAACTTTTGCTTTTTTTGTTTCTTTGATGCTGTTCTGGGGGTTCCTTTTGTGGTTATTTTTTCATTGGTCTGTATAGTTTTTTAAATTTGTTGTTATGGGAATCTGTTCTAAGTTTAAAAAATATTGGCTTAAGGATTTATAGCTTCTTGCTTACTTTAGCAGAAGACTGCCTTTCTTGAGGGAACTGAAGAACAATGACCTCCATGCCCCTTCACTATCTAAGCTATTTCCTTCTGTTGTAGTACATATTTTGCTGAGATACCATCTAACTCCTGATAGAATGGCAATCATCAAGAATATAAACAATAATAAATTCTGACAAGGACCTGGGGAAATAGGAACTCTGTATACTGTTGGTGGGACTGCTGCTGTGGAGTATCGGTATGAAGATTTCTCAGAATGTTGGTAATGGAACCACCATATGACCTAGCGATACCTGTCCTTGGCATCTTTCCAAAGGAATGGAAGTCACAATATTACAGTGATATGTGCATGTACATAGTTATAGCAGCACAATTCACAATAGTCAAATTATGGAACCATCCTTGGTGTCCATCAATAGATGAATGGATCAAAAAACTGGTGTATTTACACAATGAACCTTTACTCATCCATAAAGAAGAACAAAATTATGTCATTTACAGGAAAATGGATGGAACCTGAGAATATTATGCTGAGTGAGATTAGCCAGTTTCAAAAAGTGAATAGTAGTATGTTTGTATGTTTTCTCTCATATATGGAAGCTAGATAGAAATTGAGAAACAAGGATAAGCTTCAGATAGATAAGCAGAGATTCCAATGGTGTGATGGAGGAGTCTAGGGGAGGGACAAGGAGGGTAGAGATGCAAAGAAGGTAACAGTTGAAATAATGCTATGTATTTATGCTAAACTACCAATGCCAATCTCAGACATGTATGGGGATGGGAAGGGAGGGGGTTGGACCCGGAGGAGAATGCTCTATAAATTGTGTGCATGTATGTTCCTATCACTTTATATCTTGGTATGATGTATAATTAATGAAAAATAGATTGCCTGTATTTGTTATTTTCTGAACTTCCTTTTGTTAGTGGTCTCTGATTTTATCCCACTATGATTTTAAAGGATACTTGGTGTCATTCCAATGTTTCTTAATTTTTGAAACTTGATTTGTGAACTAACATATGATGTATCCTGGACCATGTTTCACATACTGTTGAGAAGACAGTGTATTCCACAGCCATTGTATAGAATGTTTTGTCAATGTCCATAAGGTCTGTTTGTTCTAGGGTATGATGAAAGTCTGATATTTCTCTGTTGAATTTCTGTATGATAATCTGTGCAATGTTAAAGTGGGGTGTTGAACACCATTACAATAATTGTATTGCATTTTATCTCTATCTTTATGTCTATTAATATTTGTCTTAGATGTTTAGGTACTCCAAGGTGGAGTGCATCTGTATTTAAATAATGTGTGTGTGTTGCAGAAATTACTCCTTTATCATTATAAAATGACCCTTGTCTCTTATGTGTTTTTTTCTTCAAGCCTGTCTGATCTGATACAGGTATAGGTAACTGCTCTCTTGTGGCTTCCATGTGCAGGGATTGTCTTGTTCCCCTTCTTTCACTTTCAGTCTATGTATGTCCTTAGAAAGGGAAAGAGCCCCTACATACATAGCATATAGTGTTTTTATTAAAATAAAAATCAATCCAACAACTCTATATTATTTGATTGCTGAAATTAATCCATTTACAGTCAATAATTCATTGATGAGCAATTGTTACTGCCATTTTTTTTTTTTTTTGCAGTACCGGGGATTGAACCCAGGGGTATTCTACCTCCGCGCTACATCCCCGGCCCTATTTTTTTATACTTTATTTTGAAACCGGGTCTCACGAAGTTGTGGAGGGCCTCACTAAGTAGAGAGAGAGAGAGAGAGACAGGGAGAGAGTGAGAGAGAGAGAGAGCTGAGGTTGGCCACGAACCCGGATCCTCCGGTCTCCGCCTCCCAAAGTACTGGGATTACAAGCGTGCGCCACCACACCCGGCTTGTTACTGCCATTTTGATGATTGTTTTCTACTTGTTAATCCTTTCTTCTATTGTTACTAACTTTCTTTGTGGGTATGTGATTTTCTCCAGTTGTGTGTTTTTGTTCTTTTCTTTTTACTTTTAGTGTTTCTATTGCAGGATTTAGTTCTGTAGTTTTCATGAGGCTTAAACAAAGATCTTATAGTTATGGCAGATTATTTTAAGAGAATAGTATAAATTTTATTGAAAAAAACTTTATACATTTAGTCCACTCCCACTACAATATTTAAAATTTTTGAGGCCATAAGTTATATTATTTAGTAGTTTTTAATCTCCTATCAAACTGTGGTTACTATTCTGTAATGTTTTTGTATTTTTGCTTTCATACTAATGATGTAAGCAATTTATACCTCACCAAGGCCACATGACTAAGTGCTGATTTTTATCAGCCTTTTATTTTTTTTTATTTTTTATTTTTGGAACTGGGGATTGAACCCAGGGGCATTCTACCTCCAAGAACCACCCCCAGCCCTGTTTTTATTCTTTATTTTGAAACAGGGTCTCATTAAGTTGTGGAGGGCTTCACTAAGTAGCTGAGGCTGGCTGCGAACCTGGATCCTCTGGTCTCAGCCTCCCAAGTACTGGGATTACAAGCATGCACACCACCACACCTGGCTTTATCAGCCTTTTATATTTGCAGTATTTTTTGCTTGCAAATGCCTTACGTTTCTTATTTGCATTCTTTCAATTTAAAGACCTCCTTTTACATTTCTTATGATACAAGTATGGTGGTGATGAAATCCTCCAGTTTTTGTTTGTCTGAAAATGTCTTTATTTCTCATCATTTTTGAAGGATACTTTTGCTGGGTACAGAATTATTGGTTGGTAATATTTTCCCCCCTGAGGCATTTTGAATCCTAATCTCTCCTGGCTTTCAAAGTACAAGTTTAAGAGGTCAGCTTCCAGGTACATCTGAATTCCCTTGTATATTATTTGGCATTTTTCTCTTAATGCTTTCAGGATCCTCTCATTGTATCTGATATATGGCAGTTTATTATAATAACTTGTGGATAAGTCCTATTCAGATTAAATCTGACCAATACCCTTTGACTCCTTGAGCCTATATATTTATATCTTTCTCCTGGTATGAAACATTTTCTGCTATTATTTCTATTCTTTTTTTTTTCTTTTTAGTACTGGAGATTGAACCCACGGACATTCTACATCTGAGCGACATCCTCAGCCATTTTTATTTTGAAACAGAGGCTTTCTAAGTTATGAAGGCTATAACGAAGTTGCTGAGGCTTGCATTGAACCTGTGATCCTCCTGTCTTGGCCCCCCCAAGTACTAGAATTACAGTTGTGCACCACCATATACAGCTTATTATTTTTTCAAATAAGATTTTTACCCCTTCTTTCCGGATTCCCTCTTGTACTTTAATGATTCTCACCATTGCTCTTTTAATGCTAACCCATAAATCTCATAATCTCTCTTTATTCCTTTTAATTATTTTTGTCCTCTGATCATAAGTTTTCAAATGACCAGTATTTGTTATGTTTTGGATTTAAAATTGTTCCCCAAACTTCAAGTGTTACAGCTACAATCAGAGGTGGGCATAGCTGGAGAAGGTGGGCCACTGGGGGCATGGTCTTAAGGACAATATCTATCCCTTGTGGCCTCCAATACCTTTCTCTCCTTCCATGCCACCATGAGCTTAGAGTGGGCTTTCATCTGATATACCCTAAGGCCTGGTCTCCAAGTTGTTTCTGCCTTCAAGTGGGACAACCATGGACTGAACCTCTAGAATTGTGAGCCAAATAAACCTTTCTCCTCTAAGTTGTCCTTATCAGATATTATGGGCACAGTGACAAAAATCTAACACAAGTAATAAAGTATATACCACAGATATATGTTCAAAATTTGTCAATTGTACCAATAATCTCCTTTATTGGCTTTTTTGCTGACAGAATCATATTCAGATTTATTCATCACATTTAATTATAATATCTTTTTAGTCTCCTTTAATCTAAAATCATTTACTCTTTGTATTAGTATACCTCAGCATTTTTGAATAGCACATGCCAGGGATACTGTTCATCTAGGGTTCATGTACTGTTTTCTCATGGTAGAATAAGTTTTAAATTTTTGACAGAGTACACTGAACTTATGTGTTTCCAGTGATCATAAGAGGAGAAATGTTACATTAGTATAATCTCAATATTAGTGATGTCATCTTTGATAATTTTCTTATGGAGTTTTCTGGAGAGTTTTACACTATAAATTGACTTTTTACCTTTATTACTAATAAATTAATATTATGGAGTGATATCATTTGAAACATGTAAATATCCTGTTATTCACTCAAACTTTTGCATACTAGATTTACCATCAATTGGAGTTTTTCCCCCAACATATTTCCTGTACATATTTTTTTATATTTGTTAAAATATCACATAAATCACATACCTCATGTATAGAGAAGGCAGCCATGTTGGAGGCGGGACTTGGTTGGTGGGGAATGTCCCCTGGGAGTATGGTTGGGAATAGTGGTTTCATACATGCTGACACCAGCACGGGAGTCAATCGGGGTGAAGAGATACAGCGGTACAGCATGGCCATGACAAACAAAAGACAGGTTATTGGAACCTCCCAAAGGAGAAGGAACAACTTTACCTGGAAGCAACAAGCTTATATAGTACATGCAGGAAAAGCAGCTTACATAAGCATTTTTATAAATATGAAGCCAATGTTTGTCATAGAAAAGTTCATTCCTTTTCTTAGCCCATCCTGTCAGAGGTTTCTCAAATATCTGAAAACATCAGCTGGCTCAAAAATGAACTATGACCTCTGAAATTTCTAGGTTGGTTTGCAAATAAACCTTTCTTTTACATGCCAGGGGTTTGGTTCACTGTGGTGAGAATGCTGAATGAAGCAGTATTCTACTCCAAAAAAAATTTCCTTTCTCATTCATTTATTCATATCAGTATTGACAAGGGGTTTTCAATCTACAGATGTGGTCTGCATTCTGCCCATTTTATATTTGTGTAAGCTAACAATGGTTACCCAATTTTAAATGATATAAAAATAATTATGAAGAATAATTGTGATACATAAAACTATAGAAAATCCAAATTTCATTGTAAATTAGTGAAGCTGTATTGGCACAGATTTGCATTCATTCATTTAAGTATGTCTTTTATGCCATACTGCTGGGTTGGATGAATGTAACAGAAATGTATATAGTACTCTACACAGTTATTGCTTTGCACAGTTCTTATCCCAGTATAAGTCAAAGTAATGTCATGATAGCAAAAGTGTTTCATGTGATATTTCTATTTTCTTACCCAGTTGTTTAGTTACTTTTTTATTACCAGTGTATGCTCAACAAGTAAAAGCAAGAACAGACATGAAAAATGTAATATGAATGTTATGCATTTATGGATTATATTTTACTAAGCAAGTTGGCAAAATAGCCTGTATTTTAAACAATGACACTAGAGTGATGCTGAAAGAACACAATGTATAACATTTGTTTACCATTTTATTAGATGAAGCACTCATCACAGTATTCTTAACTCCCTAATAGCAGTGGTCTGAAATAAAACTTGAAACCCTCTAAGTCTCAAGTTTGAATTCTGCAAATATTTATACAGGTTATTAAGTTACCATAAGTGGTAGATTTGCTATTAAATTTAATTTTTATAGGTGTTCCATATCTGGGATGATGGCATAAAATGTTAATTAAATATTATTTAATTGATTTAACATCAGGAATTACCCTCCCTTGCTTGGTTAACAAATGAATTAATAAGAACATTATTTTCATTACAGCTTCATTTTATTTTATTTATTAAAATATTTTTTTTTTTCTTGCGGTACCGGGGATTGAACGCAGGGCCATTCTACCTCCGCGCTATGTCCCCAGACCTGTTTTTTGTGCTTTATTTTGAAACTGAGTCTCACAAAGATGCGGAGGGCCTCACTAAGGAGAGAGAGAGAGAGAGAGAGAGACATGGAGAGAGAGAGCGCAAGAGAGCTGAGGCTGGCTGCGAACCTGGATCCTCCGGTCTCTGCCTCCCAAAGTACTGGGATTACAAGCGTGCGCCACCACGTCTGGCTTTCATTAAAATATTTTAAATAAAATATTGATGAGTCAGATCTAATAAAATAAGAGCAGGTTCATTTTGTAAAGGAGGGTATAGTAAAAAAATAAAAATGAGGCCCCCAAGGGTGAGTTTTTTTATTATTGTTTCATTTTTTTTCTTTTTTGTCTTGTGTTTGTCTTTGTTTTTTGCTGCTACTGTTTATTTGTGTCTTTGTAGGATTTTTCCCATGTGAATGTTATCTCTCTTCTCCCTTCTCTTTGCCTTTTTTCTTTTTAATATTTTAAATTTTTTTGTTTTTTGCTTTTTTTGGGTGCTGTGGATTGAACCCAGGGGCATTCTATCTCCGAGCTACACCCCCGGCCCTATTCTTTATTCTTTACTTTGAAACAGGGTCTCACTAAGTTGTGGAGGGCCTCACTAAGTAGCTGAGGCTGACCACGAACTTGCAATCCTCCTATCTCAGCCTCATAAGTACTGGGATTACAAGTGAGTACCACTATGCCTGGTGTTTTGTTTTTTTGTGTGTGTGGTGCAGAGGATTAAGATTAAGACTCTAGTGAACATTGGGTGAGTGCCCTGGGCCATGCCTCCAACCCTCAGCCTAAAAGAGCCTCTTTTCATCAGCCAACAGTCTGGCCAGCCCCTCCCTGCCCATCTGCCCCCACTCTGCCTCATTAGCAAAGTAGGAGACTCAGTGGGCAGAAGATCAGGCTTCAACCAGAGCTTTGGAGCAGCTTTCAGATCTCTTCTAAAGAAGCCTCAAACCAAGGGTGGGGGGGACTGGGAAGGAAATATTTAAAGCCACATAGGGATTCAGCTCTTCTCCAACAAGGTAATTTTATTCATTCTCCATTAAACAGTTCCTAAGGTTTTCTTTTTATTATTATTTCTCTTTTTCTTTTCCTTTCCCTTGTGTGTATACATGTAAGATATTGTCTATGTTCTGTTTTGTTTCACTCCTAGTGCACCTTGTCTGTCTGTGCCTTGTATTATATCCATTACTTCTTACTATATCTAAATATTATATACCACTTACTAGAATTTTCCTTTATTTTCAATATCTGTATTTTTATCATACTTTGTCTAACCATACTTAAACTCTTATTCTATATGACTCTATTCTCTACTATGTCCTATTCTTGAATGCCTCACTCTGTCTCCTTCCTCCACACTCACCCTTCACCAATGATTATATCACAGTTTGCCCTTATATATATCAGATGACTCCTCTAAACTTGTACTGCTGAGTCTGGAAGAGATAGGTGATCCAACAGGAAGGACTTTCAAACACTAAGGACAGGTCAATATCAACTGACCGGCAGAGCTGCCCAGCACACCACACATAGAAGTTTAAAAATGCACAGGACACAAACTCCTCTGCCCACACCTCAGACTACTCTATTTTAGGGAGGTGACAGACAGGTCCCTGTTCTCTAACACCTAGAACCAATCAATGCCAATATTGCAGCAGGCAGAGTCCTGGAGTAACTGCAACCCAGTACTGGTAATCTACAGGCAGAACAACAGAGGGCTGTTATGGGACACAGACCTCAAAGATGGCATAGTAGGGTGATAAATACTCAACAGAAAGCTGCAAATGCCCATATGGTGGAGGGTATTCACTTTTAAGGCATATCTTGAAGTAAATATATACCAACAGAATAAGATATTATAAAGGGAGAGAGATTTGACATAGGAAATCCACAGAGAGAGAGAGAGAGAGAGAGAGAGAGAGAGGCCAAAAAAATCTACAAAGACAAAAACTTAAGAAAATTAAGAAACCTGAAAACATGAGATATAAGAATAGCAAGGAAGGCGGACATGGTGGTGCACGCTTGTAATCCCAGTACTTGAGAGGCTGAGACTGGAGGATCTGGGTTCGCGGTCAGCTTCAGTTTCTTAGTGAGGCCCTCTGCAACATTGTGTGACCCTGTTTTAAAAATTAAGAATAAAAATAGGGCCTGGGGTGTAGCCCAGATGGAGAATGCCCCTGGGTTCAATCCACAGTACTGCCAAAATAAAAAAAGAAAAAAGAATATGAAGGAAAAAATTTACCCCCACAATCCCACAACAACAGAAGCCACCAAATCAGGTGTAGAGACTGACAGAAAGAGAATTCAGATGTTTAATAGTAGAAATGATCCAAGATTTCAGAAAAGAGTTCAGAGAGCTTGGAAAAAAATGAAAGATCAAATCAACAAAGAAACTGATACTCTGAACATGAATCAAGAAGAAGCTCTGAAGGAATTGAAGGATGCAATAAATGAAAACATCGATACAAACCATCTATGGTAGTCTACACCACATGGAAAACAGAAACTCACTCTTAGAAGATTATCACTCCAAAGATGAATGCATACTTTTGAATTTAGAAAAACCAATTCGACAGCATGAGCTGGACATCTAAGAGATTTAGGATAACTTTAAAAGAGCAAACCTAAGAATAGTAGGAATAGGAGAGGGTCTGGAAGCCAAAACCAAAGAAATAAAAAATCTCTTTAGCCAGGCGTGGTGGCGCACTCTTGTAATCCCAGTACTTGGGAGGCTGAGACCGGAGGATCTGGGTTTGCGGCCAGCCTCAGATAATTAATGAGGCTTCCACAACTTCGTGAGTCCCAGTTTCAAAATAAAGGATAAAAAATAGGGCCTGGGATGTAGCTTGGAGGTAGAATGCCCCTGGGTTCAATTCCCGGTACCGCAAAAAAAAAAAATTACTTCAGAGGAATAATACCAGAGTATTTCACAAACATAGAAAGTGAGGTTGATACATAGGTACAGGAAACATATAGAAACCCCATTTTTCAAGATCAGAGAAATGGTTCAGCATGCCACATAATAAACCCATTGACTAACACAGAGGCCAAGGAGAGGATCTTAAATGCAATGAGAGTAAAAGATGAAGTGACATTCAGAGGCAAAACAATAAGAATCACTGCAGCCTTCTCAAATCAATGAAAGCCAAGAAGACCCATAGTGACATATTCCAAACTCTGAAAGAAAACAACTTCCACCCAAGACTACTCTAACCAGCAAAGATATCTTTCAAATCTGACAGGGAAACAAAAATCTTCTGTGACAAACAGAAGCTGAAAGAATTTAGGTCTTCCAAATCAGCATTAGAGAAAATATACAAAGAGATATATTACAAATAAGAAATAAAAACAAATGCCAGAAGCAGAGAAAGGATGATTTCCATCAAATGAACAAATAAGCAAAGAAGAAAAATTACCCCAGAGATTATAACTCAAAATATTAGGAATAAAAATCATTTCTCAAAAAAGCAAGTCCCCCAATTAAAAGACATAGAGTGGCAAAATGGATTAAAAACCACAATCCATCTATATGCTACAGGAAATGTACCTTATAGGTAAAGATACTTACAAACTAAAGGTGAAGGACTTCAGTAAGGTAATCCATGTTAATGGAACTAGAAAATAAGCAGAGGTAGCAACTCTGTCAGACAAAATAGACTTCAAGCCTAAACTTATCAGAAGAGACAAAGAAGGTCATTTTTTACTGGTAAAAGGAACAATCCAACAAGAGGATATAATGGCAGTCAACATTTATGCTCTGAACATAGGTGTAACCACATTTATAAAACAAACTCTTCATGACATTAAGTCTCACAGAGATCCCAATACAATAAATACAATAATACAGAGAGAATTCAACACTCCTCTCACATCTCTAGACCAATCTTCCAGACAAAGATCATCAAAAAGGCCTCAGACCTAGACACCATAAACCAAATAGACCTACTGCACGTATACAGAATATTACATCCAACTACAGCTGAATACACATTATTTTCAGCTGCTCATGGAACCATGTACAAAATAGACCATATCCTGGGCCACTAGCATATTTAAAAATGTACCATAATCCTCTGCATCTTTTCAGACAATAATGGAATGATATTAGAAATCAAGTATAAGAAGACCCAGAGAAACTTCATAAATACATGGAGACTGAATACCACACTGCTGAATGAGGAATGGGTCATAGGAGAAATAAGGGAAGAAATAAAGAAATTCCTAGAAACAAATGAAAATAGAGACACAATATATCAAAATCTATGGGACACTTTGAAGGCAGTATGAAGAGGAAAATTCATTGCACTAACTGCTCACATAAGAAGAGAAAATCTCCAAATAAACAATCTAATGCCACCTCTCAAAGCCCTTGTAAATCAGGAACAATCTAATGCCAAAGCCAGTAGAAGACCGTATACAATTAAAATCAGAGCAAAAATGAAGGAAGTAGAGAACAAACAATCAACAACAACAAAAAAAAAAATAAAATAATGAACTAAACCAAAAGATGGTTTCTCAAAAAAAGTAAACATGATAGATAAACCATTAGCCAACCTAACCAAAAGAAAGAGAGAATCAACCTAAATTACTAAAATAAGAGATGAAAACATTGATATTACCACATATAGCATGGAAGTGTAGAAGACTACAATCGAGAATATACAGAGAACTCAAGAAACTCACTGCTAAAAAAAACAACCCAATCAAAAAATGGACAATGGAACTAAATAGACACTTCACAAAAGAAGAAATACAAATGGCCAATAAATGTAAAAAAATGTTCAATATCATTAGCAATATCATTACCAATTTTCATTGGTAGAGATGTAAATTAAAACTACCCTGAGATTTCACCTAACCCCAATTAGAATGGCAATCATTAAAACACAACCAATAACAAATAATGGGGAAGATGTGGAGAAGTAGGAACTCTAATACACTGTTCTTGTGATTACAAATTAGTGCAACCCATTTGGAAAACAGTGTGAAGGATCCTCAGAAAAATGGGAATGAACCTACCATATGACCGGGCTATACCACTCCTGGGTATCCACCCAAAAGAATGGAAACCAACCTACCATAATAATGCATGCATATCTATGTTTATAGCTGCACAATTCACAATTGCCAAACTATAGAACCAGTCAAGATGTCCATCAACAGATGAATGGATTACAAAACTATGGGATATATACACAATGGAATTCTACTCAGCCATAAAGAAGAACAAAATTATGTCATTTGCAGGGAAATGGATGGAACTGGAGAATATTATGCTAAGTGAAATTAGTTCATCACAAATAAGTGAAAGGTCAGATATTCTCCCTCATTTTGGGAAGCTAGGGAAAAATTGGGACATAGGAGGGACTCCAGACAAAGGAGGAGAAACCTTAGTGGAGAGAAGGGGAGGACCTAAGTGAGGGAAATCAGAGAGGGGACTTTTTTACAAGGTGAGGGATAGAGGACTAATTTCTTTCTTCTACATATGGACATTCATTTTTTCCAAAACTATTCCTTGAAAAGGCTATCTTTTCTCCAACAGATGTTTTTGACATCAGTGTCAGTCAACACTCTCAGTTCTATAATCCCAAATTACTGACCACACCACTTAGAGGAAGGAAGGTTTTTGCTAACAATTTTTGGAGATTCCAGGTTCACTCCATGTGAGGCCAGGATATGGAGCACAGGTCATGATGGCATGAAGCAGACAGAGGAAGAGAGCAAGACTTTACTCTCACATCATGGAGGCCAGTAGCAAGAGAGAGAGAGCACACACAGGGAGAAGAGGATGGATTTATAATACCCAAGGCCACACCTCTAGGGGCCCCTCCTTACCAACCAAGCTCCACTTCCAACATTGCTGTCTTGCTTTTGTAATGGCCAGGGGGACATTCTCAATTCAAACCACTATAGCACATTTGTCAATAGTCAAAAGGTTGTACTGTGAAAATTTGCCTCCATATGTTATATTGTATTCCATTGATATATGTGACTCTTTTATGCCAATACCATGCTGTCTTTTATAGTATAGGTCTGAAGTATAATTTGTAAGCAGGTATTATGATACCACCAGCATGTTTCTAATTACTTGTAATTGCTTTGGCTGCTTTGGGTCTTTTCTTCTTCCATATGAATTGTAAGACCATTTTTTTCTAGATCTGTGTGGAATGACATCAGTATTTTGATGAGAATTTCACTGAATTTTACATTGATTTTTTGGTATAATGGCCATTTTGACAATTTATATTCTGCCTATGCAATGACATGGGAAGTCATGCCACCTTCTAGTCTTCGTCAATTTCTCTCCTCAGTGTTCTATGATTTTTATTATAGATGTATTTTATCTTTTGGGTTGAATTTACTCTTAATTATTTTAATTTTTGATTCCATTTTGAATGAAAATTCTTACCAGATTTCTTTTTTGGTAAAATTACAAGAAGTATATTGTATAGGAGTATATTGAATAGGAGTGTTGATAATGGGTATCCTTGTCTTGTTTCTGATTTTAAAGAAAAGCAGTCAGTTTTTCCCCATTTGGTTTGATATTGTCTTTGCATTTATAATATATTGTCTTGACTGTACTGTGGTAAGCTGTTTCTATCATAAATTTCTTGTGCTTTGAACATGAATATGTGTTGGATTTTGTCAAATGCTTTTTCCATATCTGTCAAGACAATCATGTGATTTTTGTTGTTACTTCTATTTTTGTGATGAATTACATTTATTGAATTGCTTATGTTCAACCACCCTTACATCCCTGAAATAAAACCTACTTGTTCGTGGTGCACAAACTTTTGGTTTGGTTTGGAATGTGAACTGTAAATATTTTCTTAAGAATTTTTGCATCTATGTTCATTATGAAATTTGGTCTCTAATTTTCTTTTGTTGAGGCATGTTTTTATTCAGTTTTGGTATCAAGATGATAATCATAGAATGAGTTTGAGAGCATTGATTTCTTTATTTTCCAGAATAATTTGAGGAGCCTTGGATTTATTTCCTCCTGGAAGTTCTTGTAGAATTCAACTCGTAATTGATCTGGTCATTGATTTCTCTTTGTTGGAAGGCTTTTTATTATTTTTGTTTCAATCTCTTTGTTATTAGTGTGCTTGGTTTATAAACGTTATTATTTCAATTTAGATAGGTTGTATTTGTCTAGAAATTTCTTAGTTTCTTGTAGGTTTTCTCAGTCGTGATATGTTTTCAAAGTAGTTCCTCATTAATACATAATCTATTCATTCATTTATGTAAATATTAGTAAATGATTGCTCTGTCACAAGCACTGAATCATGAGTAAATGAAAATTAGATCTTTTAATGAGTATGTACATATGTCAAATCATTAATGCCAATCTCAATATCATGTATGGGGTACAGGAGGGTGTGGGGAGGAAGCTGAGGGTAAGTTCATCAAATGCTGTATGTCCCTATCGTTACAAACTATCTTAAGATGTGATACTACAATGCACCAATAAAAGTGTATTTAAAAAAGAGTGAGCTCATAAGCTGCTAGAGAAGATAGATATTCACCAATCAAGGGCACATGATTTACAATTATCATAATTATTAATGAAAAGCCCAAATGCAAAGTCAGTGTGTATATGTAATATGGGTATCTGACAGAGTCAAAGGTGATGGGCATTGTTTTCTGAAAGAAAGAGTATGGGAAGGACAAGGTAATAAACAAGCAAACAGAAAGATAAGAGGGGAAAGTGAATTTTAATCTAAAGAAAAGTCCATGACAACACTGAAGAACTAGGGAAACAATTAGAAAGGGAAGTGGAAGTGATGAAAGATGAAATAAAGGGTTTGATAGGAGACAGTTTATAAAACATCTGGAGGCTATATTAATAATGGTTAGTTCTTTAATCCTAAATAAAGTAAGGAGATCTTTGAGAGTTATAAAAAGGATGCCGATGAAATAAAATTAATGTTTTGGAATATCATTCCCATTCCTTGTTGACACGTGAAAATAGTGAATATAAGTAGACTAGAATAGTGGATCTAGTGTGTTAATCCATTGGATATCAATGGTGCCTGTATTGGACTTTTATCATTAGCAATGGAGAGAATATAGGCTTTTAAGACACTTTGAGAATACAAAAGAAAAAGGAAGGAGAAAGGAAGAAATAGAGGTGTCAAGGAAACTTCCAATATTTCCAGATTGTGTATCTATGTAGACAGTGGTGTCATTCATGAAGGTGTTTAGAGGATCATGGAGAAAGATCAGGGTATAGAAAGGAAAGAGATGATGACACAAAGAGTGAAATCAAAGACAAAGAAGAAAGAAATCAGAGAGGTAGAAAGAAAACATGGAGTGTGGCACCACAGAAACCAAGTGGGTGTGTCAGAAAAGATCTTTCAGATCTTTTACAAATCTTTAAGACAGTCAAGAAATCAAGTAGGAATCGCAGTTAAACAGTCATAGAGATTAGTGACATGAAGTATATAAGGTAGATTACACCAGACTGCAGTGGGTTGGGAAGGGATTGGTAATCCTAAATATATATTACCATCTCAGGAACACATATATTGCCATCTGTCTTCCATGTACTTACATTTATATCTCATATTTGAACTTCAAACAAATCCTGTCCACAAGAGAACTTGTCACCTGCCCTTCAAAGCTGCCTCTCCTCCTGTGAAATCCATTGTAATTCAAGTGAAAACAGACTTCATTCTTAAGATCTACTTCTCCCTCGCATCCTCACTGATTCAATTAATCAGTGAGTCATGTTAATTCTTTCTCTGCATTTGTTATGGAAAATACAAGTTTATCTCAATCCATGTTGGCTGTTCTATACAATAGGTCATCAACATCTCTTGCTTACTTTCTGAACAGCCTTACTACTAGGTCTACCTGGTTCTGCTCTCACCTTGTTTCTATGTATACTGTGATCTTCAACTAGATTTATTATGTGAATATGCAAAATTTATTCACTTTCTATTCTTATAGTTCTGTTTTCTCATAAGAATATGGTAACACAATCTGGGCATGGTGGCTCATGCTTGTAATACCAAGACTTTGTAGACCAAGGCAGGAGGATCACTGGTTCTAAGCCAGTATTCAGCAATTTGGCAAGACCTTCAGCAACCTCTTAAGACTCTGTTTCAAAACTAAAATTAATAAATAGCTGGGGGTATAGTTAGAGGTAGAATGCCTCTCTGTTCAATACCCAATAATACACACATGCACGTGTGACCCCCCCACAGACACACATACACACTTACAAACATACAATGTGTTCACACATAAAGATTAATAAATAATGAATCTTACTGAACAAAGGTAAAAATTGATCACATTCCATCTTCATGAAAATTTCTGTGTTCACACAAAAGTATTAATAAATAAATTGTACTGAAAAATTGTTCAAATCCATCACATAGAAAAGTATTCTAAACCTCTTGAGCATTTCTCTCTTCTTGAACACGCTGTCCCTAGATATAACCTTCCAACGAATATCCCACTTCTCTTACCTTCCACCAAGTATCTTATTGTTTATGTACTTTGATCTATGTACCTTTCCAGCCTTGCAACTTTCTTTTCATTTTATCGTACTACAGAGAAAGAATTTTCTTAAACTTGCCTGGGGAAGACAGACCTTCATCACTTCAGCTTTTTCATCTTAAAGTTCTTTGAAGAAAGATTAGAATGTTCTCAGGCAATTAAGTATCCATCCAAGTTAGACTAAATTTTGGAGTCTTACCTTATGTGCTGCTTCCCCTGGAACGTCTTGGTAATTTCATGAAGTACTGTTCATGGCCACTTCTCCAGTGATAATCCCATCAGGACACTCAAGCCACTGCATTTTGTGCTAGAAGATTTTGCACATTTCTTGGTGACTTAGAGGTGATATTCCTTGGACCATAGAGACTATGCAGAAATATCATCCATACTCCTACCTCAATTGTACAACAGTAGATGGCTAGAATGGGGGCAATTTTAACTATACTGTTTAAAGATTCTTAATTAGGTGGCAAACTTTGAAGAAAAGCAAAGAAGGTTTCCTAAAATGAGGAAGGTCATTGCCATCCTCAGGTGTATGATGAGGAAAGGGTGTGTCTTGTGGGGTTCTTGAAAACTCGCGTTGTTCAGCATCTTGACATTCATGCTGAAATCATAATTGTTCATATCCTAATAATTTATTAAGTTGTATTTGTTTAATGCCATTGTGTGTGTGTGTTTTTTTAATCTCTGAAAATATTTTAATATATCTTAGCAAAAATGAGAATCTATTTTTTGGCATATCCTTTGGGGAAAATCTTATGTGAGAGATTTAATCTTTACCATCCTATGATCTTTTCTATCATATATTATAATTGCCTTAAACCTTCATTGACGCAATCCATATGATCCTGGATATCTGATGTAGCAGTCTTTGGAGACTGAAGTAATGCTGAGCTAAACAAAAGGGGTGCTCATTGTCTTGCAGGAAATCAGTTTATAGTTGATTGAAATGGCTCAGAAGTAGGGATAGTATTAGGCAGTTGATTAGGAAATGACTTGTGTGCTGAAGAACTATCCCAAGTGCAAAATTTTATAGGGACTTAGGAAATAGTCTTCTGAGCTGTGTTATGAGTAAAAATTCCTTTTAGAGAAACTGGACATGGTTTTGTCTCTCCATGGTGTATCATTCAGAATGGTTCATTCTGACCCTAGTTCCCAGTTGAATGTACATGCTATCACCTGGGTTTAATCTTCTATGAAAACTACTCACCAAGGATTTAGTTTAGTTAATAGGTTGGAACTATTTTAAATATAACAGTTATTTGATGACATTTTTAATTTTGTCTTTTATCCCCTCATTTATATTACACAAAGCATTTTAAAACATCTGATAGTTCAATAGTTGTAACATCTATAGTTCTAGTTCTTGGACACATTGTCTTATCTCTTCATGTCCTACATGTTTTGATTTTGTGGTAGTATTTGTACATCAAAGTTAGGGCTGGGATTGTGGCTTAGTGGTACAGTAGAGTGCTTGCCTACCATATGCCAACATCTGGGTTCAATCACCAGCAAAACACACACACACAAACACACACACACACACACACACACACACACATGCACACAGCTTACATTGGTGATGTATATCAAAGTTATGTGTACAACTAAGTGTATAACTAGTACTCTATTATTTTTTACTTACCCCATCAAAATAAATTGTCTCCACTGGTAATCACCTAAGATACCCAGGAAGTTTAGCAAATCCATTTACATTCTATCCCCAACCTGCCAACCTAGCCCCATTTCTTGAGAGTATATAATATATCAAGCACTGTATAGTTCAATTTTATTAATATGGAAGGATTTAATGCGTCTGTAATTTGGGGTTTAGTATTACATTTAGAAAGGAAATCCATGGGGTCCCAGGGATTTTTATCTTTTCTTCTTCAGTTGAAACAAATATTGTTTCTCATGAACACGGTTGTAATCTACTGAGATGTATTTAATTATTCTTTTGTATTAACTACACCCTCACATAGTATATCTTTTTTCAAATTACCATAAATATAACTCTGAAAATGATAATTATACAGTATTTTCAGTTTTATTATGAAAATGCACACAGAGATTTCTTGGCTCAACTTGCCTGTAGCGCTTGCTCTTGAGCAGCTTTCTTTGTTTTTAACACATCCACAACCTCCTTATATTGTTCCATTCAGTCCTTTTTCCTGCCAGGGACTGCTTCTGGTATTTTTCACATCATTCAGGTATGTTCACTATATGTTTTCAAAGCGTGTTCTAAAAGCTTCTGTTTTTCTGTTGTCCGTGCTGTGAATTCAATGTGTTGACCTTTAAATCATTCTGAAGGTGCTGCATTAGTTGTTTGTTTATGCCATGTTTTTGATGAGGGTTTCTCCAGATCTTAGATAAAAATATTCCATTCTTTCTCCATTGAATATGATATAGCAGTACATATTGCACACATTCTTCTTTCATGTAGACATAGTTTCCTTCTACTGCAGATTTATGAATGGATTTTTAATCATAAAATATATTTGATTTTTAAATGCTTTTTTTCATTTCTATTGAGATAATTATGTCAGTTTTTCTTCAGTGTTCATGTGATAAGTTGTATTAATTTTCATATGTTGAACCAATCTTTGCATCCCAGATGTAAATCCTCCTTGATCATGTTGTGTGTTTAGCTGTAACTAATGCATCCCTCATAAACTGGATAATCTCTCACACCCATGACTCTTTCAGGACCTCAGACATTCAGTGCTTCAAATCAGCAGTTTTCTTGAGTAGGAACTGAAGATGCTGTTGTGAGATAGATTACATTTCAGAACATGAAGTCTGATCCCCTCTCAAGTTACAATGATATAATAAAAGACAAACATGGATCCAGAAGTGATGAGGGATGTTTCCTGTGCAAAGGTGATGCTCAGTGGTTTGCAGTAGCAAAAATGTTGAGAGCTCCCTTGTTCTTCATCACCTCAGAGAAGTAATCAGTGTTCCCAATGTATCACCCCATGAGATAATGGCATTTGAATCTGGAGATCAAATATCCTAACTTAAAGTAGGCATGATGAGTTATCAGGAAAACTGACAGTGTTTTAAAGCACAACCTGACAGTTTAACTTGATCAATAAATATTGCCTCCTTTTCTCCTAGGTCACATGGCTCTAATCCAAAATTTACTAGCAGTGTTGTCTAAAGCCAATGGATATGTTAGAACAGGAGAATTCTAATCCCTATTTTTCTTCATGTCTTCTAGAATAGGTTATGAACTAAACTTAATAGGTGTTGTGTTGAAAGAAAGGAAGTTTAGATTACTATTACCTCATGGGTCAGACTGCTTCATCACAGAAAGTAGAGTGACATTATTTGCCATAATTGCTATGAATTCAATTACTTAAAAACATGATTAAAATTATTATTTTTATTGTAATCTTTTTAATGACAGGCCTTTTATTAAGAAAATATATTTCCTTATTAATATATTTTTGTTCAAATTTTAAAATTTAGTCTTATAAAAATATAACATTCTAAATTATAATTTGGTGTCTTATTTTATAACGTTTTTATGATGTGTCGATATATTATGATCTTCGATTTATATACATGTAATTATCGCATTGAAATTGTTTCAGATATTGATTTACAAGACAACTTTTTTCATTTATTTTCCACTATCATTCCTCATTCCTCAGCTTGAGCAGACACAAAGCAATTCTCATTCCTTAATAGTTTCTATCTATTCCAAATACTAATAATAAGGCTTACTTAAGAGTAACTGATAGCTGAAGATGCTAAATAATTATTTCTCATATGGGAATGTCATAGTGACATCTTCAAACCTGCATCATGTAGAACTGTAAAATTGGCAGTTCTGGTCCCTATGTGATCTGGACCTCAATATGTCAATAATTGTGTGTCTCATTTTTTCAATTATAATGTTAGTATAGGCATGGTTATGCATGCTGGAAATTCCAGTACTTGGGAGGCTGAGACAGAAAAATCGCAGGTTCACAAGCCTGAGCAACTTAGCAAGCCCTCTGTAACTTAGGGAGACCCTATTTCAAAATAAAAAATAAAATAGGCCTGGGAGTATATCATAGAAGTAGAATGCTCCTGGTTTCGATCCACAGTACCACACATACCCACAAAATAAAATTAATAAAATAAAATAAATATAAATAAATAAAAAATAAAAGTGAGGAAATACTTTTGTATTCTGTAGGGTTTAATTAAGAATCATATTACATTTGGTAGATATAGTTTACACAGCCTAATGCCAGTCACGTAGTAAAACATATTTTTTAGTTTTAATGTATTTATAACTTTCATGATTTTTTATGCTAAGTGATATCAGCCAGTCTTAGAAAGTCAAGGGCTGTATACTTTCCATCATATGTAGAAGCTAGAGAAAAAAATAGGAAACAAAAGGAACTTCAAGTGACACAGAGAGAGACCTGTGTAATAGGGGAAGGTGATTGGGGAGGGAGGAGGGGAGGAGACAAATGAGGATTAAGGAAAAAAAAAGATTTCAAACCTGCATTGGCAATATATGAAGGGAGGTATTACGATCAATTTCAATAACATGTATGGGGAGGGAACAGGGGAGATGAGGACGGATGTGGAGGGAAATACACCAAGAGCCGTGTGTATGTATATTTATATCACATTGAACCTCACTATAGTGCATAGTTGGAATGCACTAATTAAATGATTTTAAGGAAGACTACTAGAGATGATTGGGTAGTGAAAGGGTAACACATCGGGAGATAAACTATCTCTTTGCTGTGTTACTGTGTTCCTATGGTTCTTTTTAATCTCATTCCTCCATGAGAAAAGGTGAGGTATCCAACTTCATGGAGAACTAACAAAAAGCATGGTTAGAGAAGACGTTAACCCATTAAGTCCCAAGTTTTCAATTCTGCAATGATAATCAATATTCATATATCATTTCAAGTTATAAGTGTTAAATTTGTTATTCATTTTAAGATTTTATAGCTTCCATATTTGAGATGATGGTACAAAGTGTGTTAAAATGGATTGGGGTAACCTTTACCCTGTTAGTGTTCCTCAATCATGTGTTTGTCCCACTATGTACCATCGGAGACTGGAAGCATCATTTGACTGTGGAGCAGAATGAAAGATTTGACAGAATATTCCATCAGGACATGAAAGACTTTCCCTTGAAGTTCATCTGGGATACAAATGAGGAGAACTCAAATGGCAGTGTAAAATAATCATAAAATATTCTAATCAGAGGATATACTTTAAAAGACATATTAACTTGTGCCTTAATTATTCATTATAAAGCATATTAATTAAGAAGATGAGTAAACTGTGTTTAGATTAACTGCTATGAAAGTGGCAATATTTTGAAATTTCAAAGTTAATTGACTTGGGAGAGAGGCAGCTTTGGTACCTTGCCCAAAAAAGAAAAATTAGAGAGCCCAAAGCATGACCTGCAAATGTCTTCAGAGAGCATTCTGCACATTGTTTGTACCTTTATCTACAATTAAATTTAGGATCAGTTAAACACCAAAATAATTTTATGTGACTAATTTTTCATTCTTTGCTTTCAAAATCAATGAGAATAAAAGTTATAGTAATAATAGTATAAGTAGAGAAATTTTACATAACCATATAGATATTTTTATTCTCTGCATGTGTCCTATTTGTTTGTTTTTTTTAAATTTCTGATATTACAGGCCTGTACCACTCTGCTTGGCTCCTCTGCCTCTTTTTAATATTTAACAGACCCAAGTTGGCACTAAATAAAAATATAGTTCTATTCAGCAGGTCATAGTGGTGCACACCTGTGATCCAGTGATGGGAAACTGTGGCAGGAGGATGGCAAGTTTCATAAAAGTCTGGGCAACATAGTGAGACCCTGTCTCAAAATTAAAAAAAAATGGTTGGGAATTTATCTCAGTGATAGAGTACCCCCAGGTTCAATTCCCATAATGGAAAAAATATCTATCCATATATATTAATCACCAAAGCTATGCCACATAAATTTAATAGTTTAATATTTAAGATTAAATACTTTTAATAACTAGAAAAATATAGCTGAATATTTCTGTAATTTTCAAATGCAGAAAAAATTTAAAGCATAAAAGCTGTGTAAGAAATTCAAAATAAAAAATACAGTAAATTCACTCTCTCTCTCTCTCTCCTTAGTGAGGCCCTCCGCAACTTCGTGAGACCCGGTTTCAAAATAAAGTATAAAAAATAGGGCTGGGGGCATAGCACAGAGGTATAACACCCCTGCGATCAACCCCCGGTACCGCAAAAAAAAAAAAAAAGTAAATTCACAATCATAAATTTCAAGGGTAGCACCTTCCATAACAGCCATCCAGTGGAAACAATCTGTTTTATTCAGCTTTCCATTACTGTAACCAAATAGCTGAGATAATAAACAGATAAGGAGAAAAGGTTGATTTAGGGTCATGGTTGCAGAGGTTTCAGAGGTGGTCAGCTTTGGGGCCTATGGTGAGATAGTACATCTTGGTGGGACTGAGTGGTAGAGCAAAGCTGCTCACTTCAATACAGCTGGGAAGTAAAGTGGGGAAGAAGAAGGGGCCAGGGCCCTCTTATCTTCCTCATGGGCATGCCTAGGGTGACCTAACTTCATCCCACAAGGCCCCAGCTATCAATGGTACCTCAGCCTTTCAATATCACCATGAGCTGGGAACCTAGCCTTTAACTCATGGGAGTTCATGGGATACATACAAACCATAACACAACATGTTGCTCATGCATATTAAAATAATAAGTAAATTATGGCACATTTCAAATGATGAAACTCTATCAGTATAGATGCATGAATTACAGCTACATAGAAAAATATGAATCTCAGACACTTGATATTCAATGGAAAAAAGTCATATGCATCCTTCAATTTTTTGCTTTCCTCTTTTTTATATTCATGGTCTCTAACCTATTTTCCCTTGTGAAAGACACGGTTAAAGAAATCAGCATTCAGTGACACTTACACCATGGTAGGAAGGATTCTGTTCAGGAAGATCTTGGTAGGTACACCCACCACTGCAATGGGTTATGCAAGGAGAGGGAGATGAGGTCAACCAGAATATATTACGGGCAGTGGGAATTTATCCACAAGTTACAGAACAAGGGTCAGTGAATGTTTAAACAACTCAGTTACTAAATAATGAAAAGCATGAGAGGAGTGGGAGGTTCACTTAAAACTGACCTGATAGGATTATTGCTATCCATATCCAGGTTGTTCAGACACCACCTGAGTAATGATAGAGGAGGAAGAACTTGGCCAGATATTGAATGGTCAGTATGTAGACACTGTCTTTTTGTGTTATGGAAATAGTTTTTTTTTTATAAACAAGACAAGCCATTTTATGACATAAATAAAAACATTCATTATTTGATTACCTCAATATGTAAAATTTCTGTATACAGAACCATATATAAATGGAATAATCTACTGCTATCATAAAAAAGTTAATTTTCAACAAAAATTATAAAATGTGAATGAGGATGTAATAATAATAAAATCAGTGAATCATTTGTTAGCAAATCAATTTAGACTATTTCCTGATGTTGAATCAATCGAACTGTTTGATTAAAGCCCAGAGACTATAAATCCACCTTACACTCTGTTCCACTTTCAAAATGACTCTACTCTTATAGCAGTGGACTTGTATTTACAGGAACTGTTATAAATTGTTATTCCCTTTAAATTTTGTTAATACAATTGAGGACAGTTTTTATTTCTTGTTAAGAACTCCTACATGTTACCGTGTCCTTGGTGCTCGGACTGTAAGGTCTAAAGTATTTGCTGACTGGTCCCGTCAAAAATCTTTGTCTACCCTTGGTATAGGCCCTTTTTTATATTCTTGTTTTATTCAAAAATTAAGACCTACACTAGGACCATTCACTGTAAACTTCAAATTGTCCTTTCAGTTGTTAGATGTAAAATTCTCATGCTGGCTTGGTGTCCTTTTGAAGTGGCTCCAATATTCTTTGTGTAATCTCTCATTTTTGGTACACGATGTGCCTGTCTGCTCATCTGTGCTTTCCCTGCCCCACTTCTGCAATCAGCCATTTCTCCTGATTCCTCTCAGTCACCCTCACTTGCTACTTGCTCCTCTCATGTATGGGAAAGAGGACACCAGCACTCTGCCTCTGTGCACACATGCAGTGCTGACCTATTCACTAGGCTGCTACTGCTGAGGGGTCTGGATGTCTCGCAGTCAATAACTATGGGACAAGGGAGTGGCTGAGAGAGGAGAAAGATCCCAACCACCTCACGAGTCCACTGGAGTCCACAGTTCAAGGGATTTTGGATTATGTAATCAGAAATTCTTGACAGAACTCTTTGTTTTGATAAATAGTTTCATCCCAATGATTTCTACTGATCACGTTGTGTCGTTCTCACAAGATGGACTATTTGACAAGCACTGTCTTCATTTGCAAACACTATGAGAAACAAGATAGGCTCAGGATTTACAAGATTAAGTTACCCTCAGATCCCTCAGATTATTCCCCAATCCCTACCAGGAAACATTTGTGCAATGTAAAGACTTCCATTTTCCCCTGAGATCAAATGCTGTTTTGTGGGATCCTGAGAATCTTTATATAAGAACAGCTTATGTGGGCAACAGAAGACTTAGAAATCAGCCAAGATTCCAAGGGAGATGAAACACGAGGACTGAGACATATACAAACACTTGTAGAAAGCAAAAAGAGGAGTGACATCTACCCTTAAAATTGTAATAGCATTGAAAGGGCATTATTCAGAGAGGATGACTGAGGATACTGGAAAAAAATTCATACATACTCAGTAACTTTATAAAACCCCTAGAATCTTTCATAGCCATAGCCAGTTTGACAGAGAAGAAACTACCTGGGTAAGACTAAGGGTAGACAAAGAAAGTACAGTGTAAGTGAAGACATGAAGAATGAACACCAGTTACTGAGATAGGCCTTAAACATTTTACTCAGTATCACTCATGTCCAAGGATGCTGAAGTTATAGCTTTCAAATATTTGGTTGTTACATAACGACTCAGTAAATGTGACCTGTGTTCTTCTGACATTGTTTTAAGTATCTCTCAAAAGTATGAGTCCTTCGAAAATCCTGGTGTAAAAAGATATGCTTTTCCTAGCATCAACAAAATTTTGCCCAACAAAATATACTTCTATTCAGCTGGGCATAGTTGGTGCACACTTGTGATCCCAGTGACTGGGAAAGCTGTATCAGGAGGATGGCGAGTTCCAAAAAATCCGGGACAATTTAGTGAGACCAAGTACCAAAGTTAAAAACAGAAAAATGCTAGAGGATATAGCACAGTGATAGTGTTGCCTCAGGTTCAATTCCCATCCTGGAAAAATAATTACATCCTTAACATATTAACCACGAAAACTATATAATGTAAATTTAATAGTTTAATATTTAAGATGAAATACTTCTAATAACTAGAAAAATATAGCTCAACATTTTTATAATTTTCAAATGGAGAAAAACTTTTAAAGCATAAAAGCAGTGCAAGAAATTCAAAATAAGCCAGGTGTGGTGGCACACGCTTGTAATCCCAGTACTTGGGGGGCTGAGACAGGAGGATGGCAGCTTTGCTGTCAGAATCAGTTACTTAGTGAGGACATCTGCAACTTAGTGAGACCCTTTTTCAAAATAAAGAGGAAAAAATAAGGCTGGGAGTGTAGCTGGAGGGAGAATGTCCCTGGGTCCAATCCCCAGTACCACCAAAAAAACCAGAAATTCAAAATAAAAAATATAGTAATTTACAATCATAAACTTTCAACAGTAGCACCTTTCATGACAATTATCAAATGGAAACAATCTGTTTTATTCAGCTTTCAAATACTGTAACCAAATACCTGAGAGAATGAACAGATAGGAGGAAAGATTGATTTGGGATCATGGTTTCAGTGCTGGTCATTTGGCCCAGTGGCTTTGGGGCCTAAGGTAAGGCAATACATCATGGTGGGGACTGTGTGGTGGAACGACACTGCTCACATCAAGACAGCTGGGAAGAAAAGGGAGGGAGAAGAAAGGGCCAGGGCCCTCTTATCTTCCTCAGGGGCATGCCTATGGTTACCTAACCTCACCCTACAAAGCTACACCTCTTAACGGTTTCTCCACCTCCCAATATCACTTTGGCCTGGGGACCTAGCTGTTAACACATGGTTCTTTGTGGGACACATCCAAACCATAGCACAACATGACGTCCATGTATATTAAAATAATAAGTAAATGATGGCACATTTCAAATGATGAAACTCTAAATATCAGTAAAGATACATGAAAAACAACTACATAGAAAACATGCATGAATCTCAGAAACTTGATATTCAGGGGAAAAAAGCCATATGCATATGGAATACTTCATTGCATAAGAGTCAATACATCTGAAAATGATATGTAGTTTTTGAAGTTAGGAGAGTATTTATCCTCAGTGGAGAGTGTAGTAACTGGATTGGTAAATGAGAGAGAGCCTGAGGTGTTAGGAAAATTATTTTTTATTTCATTCATCTGACTGAGTATTTAAGATTGGTGCATTTTTCTGTATTTTGCATACATATAATATTTATAAAATAATTTATAAATATGAAAAATTTTTGAAAGGGCAGAAAAATCTTTCAGTTACTAAATGGATAGAACATTAATTCATAGTTAACAAAAGTTTAAACACTAGGAAATGATCAATGTTGAAGGGCTTATAGTTAGATAAATTTTCTCATATATTTTTGTGGATATGGAAATCATATGTCGTATTATATATATATACTTAATATACATATATAATTTAATATATAATATACATGTATAATATACAGATCTATTATATAATGTATAGTTATTTTTTATAAATATTACATATTATATTTAATATTAGGTATATAAATCATATTATATATATATAGTGTATATATATATATATATACATATACAATCACACAATTCTTGAACAGAATGAAAGATCTTAAAAATGATCTATATCCTATGTTCCTGCAATGTCATTTTCAGGAAACTTTGTAACTCAATTTAATTAAATCAATTTATGAAATAATCATTTTACTTTCACTGCATTTATTGATTCAATTTTAGCATAGTTTCCATATCCATACAGTTGGATTATGTTTATTATATAGATAAAACATCTACTTAAATCTTTGGAGGGGAATAAATGTGAAGTCTTTATTTTAAAGTCTTTTATTACAGGCATCTTAATCAAATACCTTTTTGAAAATAAGATGAATTGATTTCTAGCTAGCTTATACAAAAAATGTGTTACTTCTTTAAAATGACTCATGGAATATCAGAAAAGAAATTTCTTGGACGTATGAAGAACTAGAACCGAGAAGTATGAAGTTAGGATTCATATATCCTTCAACTTTTGCTTTCCTCTTTTCAATATTCATGGTCTCTGATCTATTTTCCCTTGTGAAAGAAATGGCTAAAGAAATTAGCATTCAATGACACTTACAGCACCCTAGGAAGGACTCTGTTCAGGACCATCTTTATTGGTATACCCACCACTGCAATAGGTTATGCAGGGAGAGAGAGGACGAAGTAAACCAGAATATATTACCGGCAAGTGGGAATTTATCACCATGATGTAGGACAAGGGTCAGTGGATGTGAGAACAACGCAGGTAGTAAATAATGAAAAACATGACAGGAATTGGAGGTTCTCTTAAAATTGGCCTGATAGGATCATTGCTATCAATAACCAGGTTGATCAGACACCACCTGAGAAATGATAGAGGATGAAGAACTTGACCAGATATGGAAGGTCATCATATATAGGTTCTGGTTAAACTGATTTGACAAGGTTCTTCAAAAGGAGATACATGAATATATGCATAGAGTAAGCCATTGCACACACATTTTAAATGTAATTTTATAGCATATATCAAAACTTTTTTCCCTTCTTATAAAGGTAAGAGGAGTACATAGATACTGTCTTTGCATTTTAATGGAAGTAGGATTTTTCTAAACCAGACAAGCCATTTTGTGACCTACATAAAAATATTCATCAATTTGATAACCTCAAAATGTAAAATTTTGGTATATAGGACCATATATAAAATGAACAAAACTACTGCTATCTCAAGAAAGCATATTTTTAACAGAAATTATAAAATGTAAATGAGGACATAAAAAAATAAACTCAGTGATTGATTCATTTGTTAGCAAAGCCGGGTAGGCTATTTCCTGATGTTGAATCAATTGAATCATTTGATTAAAGCACTTGAAGAAAGGAGCCCAGAGAAAATAAACTCACCTCACTCTATGTTCCACTTCCAAAATGAGTTCTGCTCTTATTGCAGTGGACTTGTATTTACAGGAACTGTTATAAATTATTATTCCCTTTGAATTTTGTTATTTCAATAGTGTACACTTTTTTTTGATCTTGTTAAAAACACCTGCCTGTTACCTTCTTCTTGCCACTTGGCCTGTAAGGTCTAAAATATTTGCTGACTGGTCCTGCCAATAATGTTTGTCTACCCTTGCTATAGACTCTTTTTTATATTCTTATTTTGTTCAAAAGATTATGACCTACAGTAGGATTATTCACAATAAAATTAAAATTGTCCCCTCAGTTGTTAGATGCAAAACTCCCAAGCTGGCTTGGTGTCCTTTTGAACTGGCTCCAATATTCTTTGAAATCTTTAATTCCAAATATGCTAATCTTTAATTCTAATCTGTAATTAATGCTAATCTTTAATGCTGATCCTTAATTCTTTAATTTTATTCTTTTGTAATCTTTAATTTTTCATACAGGATGTGCCTGGCTGTTCATCTGTGCTTTCCCTGCCCCACCTCTGCAATCAGCCATTTCTCCTGATTCCTCTCAGTTCCTCCCACTTGCTGCATCTCCTATCATGGAGTGGTGTGGTAAAGAGGACACCAGTAGTCTGCCTCTGCGCACAGATGCAGTGCTGACCTTTTCACTAGGCTGCTACTGCTGAGGGGTCTTGATGTCTCACAGGCAATAACTAAGAGGGAGGCAGAGGCCAAGAGAGGTGAAAGATCCCAACCACCTCACAAGTCTACTGAAATACACATCACAGGGGAGTTTGTATTTCATAATCAGGAATTCTTGGCTGGACTCCTCTTGTTAATAAATTGTTTCCTCTTATTGATTTCTACTGTTCACGATGTGCCATTCTCACAGGATGGACTATTTTGCAAACACAGATGAGTCTGGTTTAGTATTTAAATGCTTATATTATCCTCAGATCACTCACATAATTCTCTATTTCCTACCAGGAAATATTTGTACATTGAAAAGAGTTACATCCTCTCCTTAGATCAAATTCTGTTTAGTAGGATCCTGAGAATAGTTATCTAAGAGCAGCTTATGTGGGCAAGAGAAGACTGAGGAATCAGCCAAGATTCCATGGGAGACAAGAGAGGAGGAGTGAGGCATATACTAACTCTTATAGAAAACAAAAAGACAAGTAACACCTACCTTTAAAGAGTAACAGCACCGGAAGAGCATCACTCAGAAACGACAACTGTGGACACTGGAAAATGAATTCATATATACTCAGTGACTTTATAAAACCCCTAGAATCTTTCATAGCCATAGCCAATTTTACAAAAGAAGAAACTAACTGGGTAAGACTGACAGTAGAAGAAGAAAGTACAGTCTAAGACCTGAGGAATGAACACCACTCCCTGAGATAGGTCTTAAAGGTTTTACTCAACATCAATCATGTCCCAGAATGCTGAAGTGATAGCTTTTAAATATCTGGTTGTTACATAGTGGCTGTGATTAAGTGACCTCTGTCTTCTGAAGTTCTTTGTAGTATCCCTCAAAGGTATTATGTCTTGTAAATACCTGGTGTAAGCAGATATGCTTTTCCTAGCCTCAACCATAAATTACCCAACTTCTCCAAGCTCAGCTAGCAGTTATTGGCTGGAACACTCCTCACTCATTTGCCTAAACAAACTCCATAATGATTACTTATTTCTGAGCAGCAAATCCATTCTGATCATCCTGAACATTTTATCAGACGTGGTTTTGCTTCATCTACTGATCTGCAACAGTGAGTAGTAAAAGAATAAATTTAGAATCACTTTTAAGTATTATCCTCTCTTTTGAATAATATGTGTTTTTACCTTTTTTCTCCCCAATATTCTATTTCCTCCTTTTGGACTTCCATAAAAAATAAGAAGGGACACAGATGTTTTCTGCTTGCATAATCTCATTGTCCTGTATTCACTGAAGAGATGCAAACTTCAAATGATCTGTAGTGTCTAGCTCCTGCATGAATGCTCCACACACCTGCATCTCTCTCCCTTGTTTCTGTGACAGGACAGCTCTTAAAATTCTCTCTTCTGAGACCATAAAAGGCCAATCAAATGACTGAACATAAACAACAACAACAAAAAAAAGGAATGTTTCATTCAAAATGCTTACAGAGGATGCCAGGCATTCGCCTGTGTATGCAGAGTCTGTGGAGTCCATGGTGACATTTAAGGGTGTATGTGTCATGGGGGATGTTAAATGGACAATCATAGGAACTCACACTATACTTTGCCTTTCATTTCCACTATATTTTCTACACATGGGCTTCTCCATTTATCCATGTTATGCAGTATAAACTCTCCCTCTCCACAATCTAAAGACTGAATTCTCCAAGTTTTATGGGGAAAGTGTGATGTCAGTGTCAAAATAGCTCTCCACCTGCCTGCACTGAGCAGTCTTGGTGAACCATCAGCCCTGCCCTTCTGTCCCCAGTACTCAATCGTGCAGTAGGCATGGACTCCAACTTGTAGAGAATAAACTCTAGCTGCTTCATAGAGCCTTAATTCTATTTTTTAATTAGTTTCAGCTCAGCGATTCTAACAGAAGTGATTTTCTACTCTTACTCTGCAAAAGTCTCAATTTTGACATCCTTTCACTGACCAGGAAATTTGCTTTGTAAAGAAATTAAAAAAAATTTTTGACATGCAATATAGACAAAGACATTTGTAGCTTTTTATAAAGTTCAATTTCTTGGTATGCACAGAAAATTTTAAAAATAAAAAACTGAACTATGCTTTGGTTGAAATCTAATATTATACGAATTTCTTGAATTTTCTCACCTATTTAACTTTCAAGTAAAAATTTCTAACACAGATTTAGTAGAATGCTTGACCGGTTCAAATTTTGGAGAGATTTTTGTTCGATTGTTTACTTTCTGTTTCTGTTTTTTCTGTGTTATTAAAATTTATATAAGATATCTGATTAAAATTTTCCTATTGAAATTTATAAAAATTTCCAAACAATATATTGTAACATGCAAGGGCAATATGTTTTTCAATGTTTAATATCACAACTGTAGTTATATATCCTAGTGAGGTTCAAAGTGATATATTCATGCATACACACAATAACTCTCGATATACAAACATGACATTCATATACAAACATATTATTTGGTTTTTCTTCCACAAGCCTCAATATTCTCCTTCTCTTTTCCTTCTCCAAGCTCTTCTACTCTTCTACTGATCTCTCTCCTCATTAAACTGAAGTCCCCTTCCTTTCCAATTTTCTCTTTACTAGATTCCCCATATGAGATCAAATGTGTGGCACTTGATTTTCTGAATCTGGCTGGTCTCACTTTGCATGATGTTCTCTAGTTCCATCCACTTTCTTGCAAGTTACATAATTTGTTTTTTTTTTTTTTTTGGCTGAGTAAAACTCCATTGTTGTATATACCACAGTTTTTTTCCATTCATCTGTTGATGAACACCTAGTTTGCTATAAACATGGGTATGCATGTGTCACCACAGTATTCTAACTTCAGTTTTTTTTAAAAGATACTGAGGAGTGATATGACAGGGTCATATGGAGGATCCATTCCTAGGCTTTCGAGGAACCTCTGTACTGATCTCCACAGTGGTTATCTTAATTTAGACTCCCCTGAATATTGTGTGTTTTTTTCTCCACATCCTCCCCAGAAGTTATCATTGTTTATATTCTTGATGATTGCCATCTTAACAGGAGTTATGTGGAATCTCAGTGTAGTTTCTATTCGCATTTTCCTAAATGCTAATGATGTTGAACCTTTTTTCATATATTTAATGGCCATTTGTTTTTCTTCTTTTGAGAAGTGTTTAATTAGTTCAACTACCTATTTTTATTGCATTATTTGATTTTTCTTTTTTTGTTCTTTTTTTAGTTCTTTATATATTCTAGATATTAATCCTCTATCAGAGGAGTATCTGACAAAGACTTTCTCCCATTCTCTAGGCTCTCTCTTCAGTTTCTTTATTTTTTCCTTTGCGGTGCAAAAGCTTTATAATTTGATACCATCTCATATACTGAATCTTGGTTTTATTTCCTGAGATTTAGGGTTCTGAAGGAGAAATAATTCTGTGCCAGTTCCTACATGTTGGAGAACTTGTCCTATATTTTCTTCTAGTAATTGTAAATTATCTAGTCTAATGTTGAGGTCTTTGGTGATTTTGAGTTGACTTTTGTGTCAGGTGAAAGAAAGTGATCTAATTTCATTCTTCCATATATAGATACATACAGTTTTTCCAATACCATTTATTGAAAAGGCTGTCATTTTTCCAACCAATGTTTTTGGCACCTTTGTAAAAATCAGGAGATTTTGAAGTATGAAGGGTTGTCTGTATCCTCTATTCTATTCTATTGGTCTATGATTCTGATTTTATGCCAATATTGTGCTATTTTTGCTATGATAGATCTACAGTATAATTTGAGACAAGGTATTGTTATTTCTCCAGCATGGTACTTATTGTTCAGAATTGCTTGCTTGTTATGGATCGTTTGTTCTTCCTCATGAATTTTAAGACCTTTTTTCTAGTTCTCTGAATAAAGAAATTGGTATTTTCAGAGATTGCCTCAAATGCATTGACTACTTTTTGTAGTATGGCCATTTTGATAATATTTTTTCTGCATAGCCAAAATATGGGATGTGTATCCATGTCTATCTCTATTACTTTTTTGGAGTTTTATCACTTAAATTGTAAAGGTCTTTAAGTCTGGTTAGATTTAATTTAATTTTTTTTTTTTTTGCGGTACCGGGGATTGAATGCAGGGGCGTTCTACCTCCGCGCCACGCCCCCGGCCCTATTTTTTAATGCTTTATTTTTGAAACCGGGTCTCACGAAGTTGCGGAGGGCCTCACTAGGTAGAGAGAGAGAGAGAGAGAGGGACAGAGAGAGAGAGAGACAGAGAGAGAGAGACCTATCCATCGAGCGATCGTGCGCACGCATGCGCGCTGAGGCTGGCCGCGAACCCGGATCGTCCGGTCTCCGCCAATCCTGGTTAGATTTATTATTAAGTATTTTTTTTTTCTTGGTATCTTTTAGGCTATTGCAAGAGGAATTCTTGGTTTTTTTTTTTTTTTTTTTTTTTGCAGTACCAGGGATTGAACGCAGGGGCGTTTTACCTCTGCACTACGCCCCCGGCCCAATTTTTTATACTTTAATTTGAAACCGGGTCTCACAAAGTTGCAGAGGGTCTCACTAATGAGAGAGAGAGAGAGAGAGAGAGAGAGAGAGAGAGATGGGGCTGGCCGTGAACCTGGATCCTCCGGTCT
>PVJS01007790.1:0-12534 GCA_004027185.1 Glis glis | reverse complement strand
TTTTATTTATTTATTTTACATGTTTCTTTTTCAGTGAGCTCAATTTTGGGGGCAATATTTCTAAAGTGATACCCATTGTTGCTCCTTATCATAGAATTTTTCATTATTTATTTGGAAGAGCATCTCAGATCCCAATCTCCAGAAGCTTCTTCTACAAGCAATAATTTATTAATACCCAGATAAAAATAATTAGTAATAAAAGCTCATTCATTAAAAACTTTGTTATTTTTACAGTTACAAAAATGTAAGGAATAGCAATACAAAATCCTTAGAAACTCTGGATAGAAACAATTGATGCCTGTTACCAAATCTTCAGAAATGTGATAACTGGGCAACCTTGAATAATTTGGTTGAATTCTTTGTGCCTTAATTTCCTCTTTTCTGTTTACAAACATGGTAATCTTTCCATTATGAGTTTTAGAAGTTGTCCAACTTCTTAGCATCTTACTTCCTTATCTTTGAAATACTGATGCTTTTAATATTACATTGTGAGGTTATCAAGTTTAAATGATTTAATGTATGTCATGTACTTAGTATGATAAATGAGTTCATACACATATGGCATGATCAACATTCTCCCTGCAATAATCCAGAACGACTGACCACAAACTTAGAGGAAGGAAGATTTATTTGCTCACATTTTTATTTTGAGATTTAGAGTTCAGATCATATGAGGATAGTGTCTGTGGATCTCAGGGCATACTGGCAGGAAGCACAGAAAGGGAGAAACCAAACGAATTAGTCACACATCATGGAGGTAGAAATCAACAGAGTCAAAATGTAAGCAAGCAAACACAGGGGTTCAAAGACACAGTCACATTCCCTAAGGCCACAGCCCCTGGGACACTCCTTCAGTCAGTTTTGAAAATCCACTGATCTATTTCCATTGAAGATGTACCATTTTATACTTCTATCAGAAATGCTGAAAGGTTCCAGTTTCTCCATGTTTTTGCCTCTTGTTGTTTCTTTTGTTCTTGTTGTTGCTATTGGTTTTAATTATAAACATCTTAATGTCATATCCAAAAAATCATCATCAAATCCAATATCATGAAGCATTGACCCTATGACTTTCTATAAGAATGTCATAGTTTTAGTTCTAACATTAAATTGAGATCAAATTTTTTAGTTTTTATATATGGTCTAAAGATTCAACATCAAACTTTAGCTTGAGTATGTCCAATTTCCCTATTATCCTTTATTGAAAAGATTGTCATTGGGCCGGGCGTGGTGGCGCACGCTTGTAATCCCAGTACTTTGGGAGGCAGAGACCGGAGGATCCGGGTTCGCGGCCAGGCTCAGCTCTCTCTCTCTCTCTCTCTCTCTCTCTCTCCTTAGTGAGGCCCTCCGCAACTTCGTGAGACCCAGTTTCAAAATAAAGTATAAAAAATAGGGCCGGGGGCGTAGCGCGGAGGTAGAACACCCCTGCGTTCAATCCCTGGTACCGCAAAAAAAAAAAAAAGATTGTCATTTCCCCATTGAATGTTCTTGGCACTCATGTCAAAACATAATTTCACTGTATATGTGAGTGCTGATTTCTAGGAACTCTATTTTCAACTAGTTTATATTTCAGTATTCATACAATAACCACACTTTTTGATTACCCTGGTTTTGTTGCATGTTTTAAGATCTGGAAATGGAAAACTCCATATTTAATCCTTCTTTAAAGGACTGACTATTCAGGTCTCTTGATATTCCATATGAATTTTGTGATGGGTTTTTCTATCTTTGAATAAAAAAGGTCATTTGGATTCTGATAGGGATTACATTGATTCTATGGATCATCCAATTCATTAATGTGGGATACCATTCCATTTATTTATGTTTTCTCTGTATTCAATAATATTTTACAGGTTTCAATCAACAGACTCTCATATCTTTCATGAACTTCTATAAATTTTAATTCATGGGTTCACTTTTGATAAAATTGTTTTAATCTTTTAGGTTTGTTCATTGTTAGTAGAGCAGAAATTCAAGAGATTATTGTGTTTTAATTTAGATTTTTTAACTACAACTTTGTTAAACTCCATTGTTAGTTCTACTATTTTTTGTGATTTGGCAGGTTTTTCTGCATGTAAGATCATGTGGTCTGCTAACAGATAATTTTACTTCTTGATTTTCTATTTCGATGATTTTTTATTGTTTAATTTCTGTGGTTAGCAGTTCCTGACTATGATAAATAGAAATGCAAATTTTGGATCGGACTTACTCCAGATCTCAGATAAATACCTTCAATTCTTTCTCCATTGAGTATGATATTATTTTTAGATATTACACACATGTCTTTTTTCATGTGGACACATTTTCCTTCTATTGCAGATTTGCTAATGGATTTTTGTCATAAAAAGATGTTACAGTTTTTATATGCTTTTTCCATAGTTATTGAGACAGTCATATCAGATTGTCTTCACTCTGTTCAGTTGATATATTGTATTAATTTTCATATGTTGAACCTATCTTTGCATCCCAGATCTAAACCCTCCTTGATCATGGTGTGTGTTAGGTCTAAGTTATGCATCCCTCATAAAATGGATAGTCTCTCATACCCATGACTCTTGTAGAATCTTAGTTCACTGCTTAAAATCAGCAGTTTTCTTGAGAAGGAACAGAGTGAACAAGTTGTGGATGCTGTTGTGCGACAGGCTACATTTCAGAGCATGAAGTCTGATCCCCTCTCAAATTACAGTGATATCATAAAATATGAATTTAGATCCAGAAGCAACAAGGGAAGCTTCCTCCGTAAAGGTGATGCTCAGTTGCTTCAGGTAGCAAAAATGTTGAGAACTCCCTTGTTCCATAGCATCAAAGAGAAGTAATCAGTGCTCCCAATATGTTGCCCCAAGAGTTACTGGCATTTGGATCTGGAGAAGATCAAGCATTCTGAATGAAAGTGAGCATGATAAATTAACAGGAAGACTGATAGTGTTTTAAAGCACAACCTAACAGTTTAACTTGCTCAATAAATACTGACTTCTTTTCTTCTAGGTCACATGGGCCTACTCCAAAATTTACTAGCAGTATTGTCTAAAGCCAATGGATATATTAAAACAGGAGAACTCTAATCTCTATTATTCTTCATGTCTTCAAGAATAGGTTATGAACTAAACTTAATAGGTGTTGTGTTGAAAGAATGGAAGTATGGATTCCTATTTCCTCATGGGTCAGACTATTTCCTCACAGAAAGTAGAGTGACATCTTATTTACCCTAATATTATGAATTCAATTATTCAAAAAGTAGTTAAAATTATTATTTTATTGCAACCATATTAAATGGCAGGCATTTTGATAAAAATGAATATATTTCCTTCTTAGTATACATTTTGTTCATATTTATAATTTAATCTTATAAAAATATAGCATTCTACATCATACTTTGGTGTCTATTTTATTTTATAACTTTTTTATGATTTGTCAATATATTGAAGACTTTGATTTATAAACATGTAACTAGCTCATTGAAAATTCATTTTAGATATTAATTTTTTATTGATTTTATTGTTTTTTCATTTATTATCAACTCTCATTCCTCATTCCTTAACTTGAAAAGAAACAAAGCAACATAAAACAAAATGATATATTCATGCATGTACACAATAACTCTCAATATACAAACATGACATTCATATACAAACATGATATTATTTGATCTGTTTCTTCCTCAAGCCTCTATATTCTTCTTCACTTTTCCTTCCCCCAAACCCCTCTACTCTTCTACTGATCTCTCTCCTCACTAAATTGAAGTCCCATTCCTTTCCAATTTTCTCTCTACTAGATTCCCCATAAAAGATAATATGTGTGTCACTTGATTTTCTGAATCTGGCTGGTCTCACTTAGCATGATGTTCTCTAGTTCCATCCATTTTCTTGCAAGTTACATAATTTTGTTTCTTTTACTGATGATTAAAATTCCATTGTGTGTGTATCCCACATTTTTTATCCATTCATCTGTTCATGAACACCAAGGTTGCTATAAACAAGGGTATGCATGTGTCACCATAGTATACTAGCTTCAGTTCTTTTGAAAAGATACTGAGGGGTGGTATGACTGGATCATATGGTGGTTCCATTCCTAGGCTTTTGAGGAACCTCTATACAGATCTCCACAGTGGTTATACTAAAATAGATTCCCGTCAACATTGTCTAAATGTTGTTATTTCCCCCCATCCTCACCAGAAGAAATTATTGTTTGTATTCTTGATGAGTGTCCTCCTAAGTGGAATCTCAGTGTAGATCCTACTTGCATTTTCCTGACTGGTAATGATGTTGAACATTTTTCATATATTTATCGGCCATTTGTATTTCTTCTTTTCAGAAGTATTTATTTGCTGCCCATTTTTATTGCATTATTTGTTTTTCCTTTTTGTGTTTTTTTGTGTTATGTATATATTCTAGATATTAGTCCTCTATCAGAGGAGTAACTGGCAAAGATTTTCCCCCATTCTGTATGCTCTCTCTTCAGGTTTTTCCTTGTTTCCTTTGCTGTGAAGAGCTTTTAATTTGATGGCATCTCAGTTATTGATTCTTGCTTTTATTTTCTGAGCTTTAGGGATCTGAATGAAAGTTTCTGCCAGTGCCTTTATGTTGGAGAACTAGTCCTGTATTTTATTCTAGTAGTTGCAAAGTATGTGGTCTAAGGTCTAGGTCTTTGGTCATTTTGAATTGATGTTTGTGCCAGCTGAAAGATAGGGGTCTAATTTCATTCTTCTATATATGGATATCCAGTTTTTCCAACACCATTTATTGAAAAGGCTATCATTTTTCCAACCTATATTTTAAACTACCTTTTATTGGTGCATTATAGTCTCACTACACAATGAATATCAATTTGACATTAACATGCATGCAAACAGCTCTTAGTGTCCCCCCCTCCAACTCCTCTCCATATGGAGAACCGAGAATGACATTGGTATACTCTCATATGTACACATTGTTTATGATAAAAATTCCATTGATACACTTATTCCTTGCCCTTCCCCTTCTCTTAAACCACTTCCCTTGCTTCACTGAGTGTTCTCCATTATCGTCTGCATTACATTTTGTGTCCCAATACTTCCTAGGTTTCACATATTACTGAAAACATATGACCCTTCTCTTTTTGTGATTGGTTAATCTCACATAACATAATGTTCTCCAGATCCTTCCGTTTTCTTTTAAATGATGTTATTTTGTTCTTCTTTATTGTTGAGTAGAATTCCATTGTGTGCATTTCCCAAATTTTATATTCTATTCATCTGTTGATGGACATCTAGGTTGGTTCCATAATTTGGCCACTGAAAATTGTGCTGTTATGAACATGGGTATACATATATTACTGTAGTTTTCTAGTTTCAATCCCTTTAGCTTGATACTCAGTAGTGGTATAGCTGGATCATACAGTGGATCCTTTCCCAGTTTTCTGAGGAATCTCCATAATGGTTGAGCTAGTTTGCAATCCCATCAACAGTGTAGAAGAGTTCCTATTTCCCCTCATCCTTGCCAACATTTGTTGTTGTTTGACTTCTTAATGATTGCTATTCTAATTGGGGTTAGATGAAATCTTAGAGTAGTTTTGATTTGCATCTTCCTGATTGCTAATTATGTTCAACATTTATTCATGTATCTATTGGCCATTTGTATCTCTTCTTTTTTGAAGTGTCTATTCATTTCAGTTGCCCACTTCTTGATAGGATTATTTGTTTCTTTAGTGTAAAGTCTTTTAAGTTCTTTGTATATTCTAGATATTAGACCTCTGTCAGAGGGATAGCTTGCCAAGATCTCCCATTCCATAGGCTTTCTCTATAGGCTCTTGATGGTTTCCTTTGATGAGCAGAAACTTTGTAGATTAATGCTATCCCACTTATTAATTCTTGTTTTAATTTCCTGTGTTTTGGAGGTCTTGTTGAGGAAGTTTCTACCTCTGCCTATATGTTGGAGTGTTGAACCTATGCCCTCCTCTAGTAATTTCACAGTTTCTGGTCTGACTTCCAGGTCTTTGATCCATCTTGAGTTGACTATTGTGCAGGGTGAGAAGTAAAGATTTAGTTCCATTTATTCTATAGGTATATAACCAGTTTTCCCAGCACCATTTGTTGAAAAGTCTGTCCTTTCTCCAACGTATGTGTTTAGCATCTTTGTCAAAAATAAATTGGCTATAAATTTGTGGACTTGATTCTGGATGTTCCATTCTGTTCCATTGGTCTATATGTCTGTTTTTGTGCCAATACCATGCTGTTTTATTACTATAGCTCTCTAGTATAATTTGAAGTCAGGGATTGTGATACCTCCTACATGCTTCTTATTGCTAAGAATTGCTTTGGCTATTCTGGATCTTTTGTGTCGCCATATGAAATTAATGAATGATTATTTCTTGATCTGTGAAAATAGATGTTGGTATTTTGATAGGGATTGCATTGACTCTGTAGATCATTTTTGGCAGAATGGCCATTTTGATAATATTTATTCTGCCTATCCAAGAGCGGTGGAGATCTATACATCTTCTAAGATCTTCTTCAGTTTCTTTCTTCAGTGTTCTATAGTTTCCTTTGTAGAGGTCTTTTACCTCTTTGATTAAGTTTATTCCTAGGTATTTGATTGGTTTGGGGGTTATTGTGAATAGAATTGTTTTCTGGATTTCTTTCTGAATGGATTCATGGTTGGCATATATGAAAGCTATTGATTTTTTTAGGTTGATCTTGTATCCTGCTATTTTGCTAAATTTGTTAATCAGCTGTAGTAGAATGTTCGGTAATTCCCTGAAATTATTTCAATGAAGAGGTTTCTGATACACTTAGTCTGTGCTTCTAAACCTTTTTCGATGCCTTTTATACATAGATTAGGACGTCTTGTGTTTTCCTATATTTCTTGGATTGTCAGTGTTTTGTTGTAATAGCTTCTGTATGTTGTTGACTGTGTTTTCAGTTTTGAATGAACTGTCTTCCATGAGTGATACCCTGTTTTCCATGTGGTTGAGCATGCTAGAGTTGGTTTCTATTGCAGTCTTTAATTCATTTAATGACTCCTTCATTGTGTTCAGAGTTTCTTTTTGATTCTTTCTTAAAGCCTCAATACCTCCTTCATGTCCTCTATGCTTTCATTGAGGCCTTTCATCATTCTGAAGAACAAAATTCGAAGTTCTCTATCTTGCATTTCCTGAAGGTCAGTCAGTAATTTCACTTGTAGATGCATTGTGAGTGTTTCTTGTTTCCTCACTGTTCTTCATTCCTGTATTTTCGGTGTTTTCAATCTTGTGTTTCTGTGTCCTCTGCATCATCTTCCTTTCTGTGTATAAGACCTCTTGATGGTCCATGTAGACCCAATTGGTCAGTATGATGCAGGCTGTGGTTCCCTCCCGTCTGGTTGAGCGGGGCATGGTGTGTGTGTGTGTGGGGGGGCATGCAGGTTCCAGAACTTAGGTGGTGGCATATGAGGTGCACTTCCAAGGCACAGTGTTGGGTGTGGGCTCCAAGACTCAGGTATCAGTGCCAGAAGGTGCCCAGTCACTGAGGCGCAGGTGTTGGGGATCTCTCAGGCTGCAAGGGTTGTGTATGGGCTCCAGGTCACAGGTGGAATTGACAGATGGTGCCTAGTCACCAATGCGCGGTGCAGTGAATTCTGCAAAGGCCCAACGGGGGGGGGGCACAGGCTTCAGGTATCAGGTGGCGGTGCCTCAGGGTGCATGGGCTCTGAGGTGCAGTGCAGAGGATCACACACAGGCCCAATTGATGTGTGGAATCTGGTTCTTTGATGGCAGCACTGGAGAGTGCACGGGCTCCGAGGCGTGGTGCAGAGGGTCACGCAGGCCTCAGGTGGCAGCGCCAGAGGCTGCTTGGGCTCCATGGCCTGGCACAGAGGATCGCAAGCAGGCCCAAGAGAGGCGCAGGCTGCGGGTCTTGAGTGGCGATGCCAGAGGGTGCATGGACTCCAAGGTGCAGTGCAGAAGATTGCACTGTCTTGGGTGTTGGCACCGGAGGGTGCCCGGGCTCTGATGCATGGGTGTTAAGTATCGTGCGGGCACGTGGCATAGTGGGGGGAGGTGCATGGCTCTGACAGAAGCCCACACTATGGCATCCTTTGAGGGTATTCACAATCTGCTGTTGGACTGGCCCCACCACTCACAGAATTCTTCTCCAGTTCCTTGCCCTGATTTGCTGGGGGGGGGCTATTATCCCCGGCTGTAGGATCCAGGAGAAGATGGTTCCTTTCTGATGATGGCTGCAAAGAATTGCAGTTTTCTGTGGGATTCTATAGCTGGTAGACTCTGTGTCTGTGTAGTTGTGCTCAGGTTACTGGATATTGGGTTTTGGCTCTTCTATGGATGTGCGATGTTGTTCAGTTCTGAGCCCCCAAGGCGATTATGAGACACGTTCATTTAAGGAACCCTATTCCACTGCCATTTTGGATCTCTCTCCCCAACTTATATTTTTAAAATCTTTTTCAAAAAAGAGCTGGCGCTTAAGTGTGAAGAGTTTTCTCCATATCTTCTATTCTATTTCATTGGTCTTTGATTCTGTTTTTATGCCAATGTCATGCTCTTTTTGCTATGATAGCTCTACAGAATAATTTGAGACCAGGTAGTTTTCTTTCTCCAGCATGGTTCTTATTGTTCAAAATTGCTTTGCCTGTTCTGCACTTTTGGTTCTTCTTCATGAATTTTAAGGGCTTTTTTTCTATTTCTATGAACAATGAGATTGGTGTTTAGAGATTGCCTCAAATGTGATGACTAGTTTTCATAGTAATATGGCAATATTACTATGCAATAATATTTTCATAATATTTTTCTGCATTATATTTTTTTGTGGTACTGGGGATGGAATGCAGAGGCATTCTACCTCTGAGCTACACCCCCAGCTCTGGTTTTGATTCTTTATTTTGAAACAGGGTCTCACTAAGTTCGGAGGGCTTCACTAAGTAGCTGAGGCAGGCCGCGAACCCGGAACCTCTGGTCTCAGCCTCCCAAGTACTGGGATTACAAGCGTGCGCCACCACACCCGGCCTTCGGCATAATATTTTGATAATATTTTTGATAATATTTTTTTCTGCATATCCAAAAGCATGGGAGGTGTTTCCATATCCTAATGTCTACCTCTGTTTCATACGTTGGTGTTTTATCACTTAAATTTTAGAGGCTTTACTTTCTTGGTTAGATTAATTTCTAAGCTTTTAATTATTTTAGGCTATTGCAAGAGAAATTATTTTATTTATTTCTTTTATGTATTTGTATTTCAGTGATCTCATTATTGGGGCAGGATTTCTAAAGTAATGCCAAAAGGTTTTCCTTAGCAAATAATTTTTCATTATTCATTTGAAACAGCATCTGAGATCCCAATCTTCAGAAGGTTCTTCCACAAACAGTAATTTATTCATACTCCAGATAAAAATAATTAGTAAAAATTGCTCATTCATTAAAGAATTTGCTATTTCTACAATAATAAAAATTGTAAGGAATAACAAAGTAAAACACTAAGAAACTCTGGATAGAAACAATGGATGCTGTGACCTAATTACTTATGACCAAATCTTCCCAAATCTAAGAGCTGGACAAGCTTGACTAATTTGGTTGACCTCTGTGTGCCTTAATTTCCTCCTTTCCTTTAGTGGAGTTTAGAAGTTGCCTAACTTCTTAGCATCTTTTCTTTCTCATCTTTGAAATAATAATGCAGACATTATGTCAATGTAAGATTATCAAGTTTAAATCATTTAATGTATGTAATGTGCTTAGTATGATAAGTGATTTGATATGCATATGGCTCTGTCAACATTCTCACTGCGATAATCCAAAACAACTGACCACACAATTTAGAAGAAGGAAGATTTATTTGCCCACATTTTTTTTTTGAGATTTAGGGTTGAGTTCATGTGAGGCTAGTGTCTCTAATGGCATAGTTGCAGGAAACAGAGAGGTGGAGAGACCAAGGGCTCTGTTCTCATATCATGGAGGTGGAAAGCAACAGATAGTAAACAAGCAAGCAAGCGAATTCAAGGATACAAAGACAAAAACGATTGCCTAAGGCCACACACCTAGGGACATGCATCCAGTCATGCCCTACCAGCCTAGGTTAGCACCCAGATAAATCAAAGTGGATTTATCTACTGATGAGTATACAACCTTCATGACTCAATTACATCAATTCTTAATACAAATAAATGAGCTGTTTAGAGGACATTCTATATCTAATTATAACAACAAAAACTTTTAAATGATATTTGGCAACTATTGACCACTCAATAAATATTAATCACTCTTTTAAAATCTAGTAACTTAGCTGGACATGGTGGTATATGCTTGTAATCCCAGTACTTGGGAGGCTGAAACAGGAGGATCATAGGTTCCTGGCCAGCCTCGGCTACCTAGTAATGCCCTCTGCAACTTAGTGAGACCCTGTTTCAAAACAAAGAATAAAAAATTGGTCTGGGGGTATAGCTCAGAGGTAAAATGCCCCTGGGTTTAATCCCCAGTTCTGCAAAAATTAAAAAATAAAATCTAATAACTTAAAAATACTTTTGTGTTTTTTCCTCTAGGTGAAAAATATGGACAATACAGGCACAGACATTTTTAACTTTAAAGGCTACAATTTTGTACGTGCTGTAGCTCGCATTGATAAAATAAAAAATTTAGAAGATTTTGAAATTAGAGATGATGACATCTTCATAATTACATATCCCAAATCTGGTAAGTATAGGTGTTACCCATCTGATATCAGGCTTCGTTAGGTTTGATTTGGTGACCCGTGTATAAAAGTATTGTTTTCCAGCATGAAGAGCAGCTATACATGTAGAGAAACATTAATGGTCAGAAAAAAGTTCTATGAAACTCAAATTTCTTTGATATAAGGACATTTGCAATGCATACATTGTCAATTCTGATGGCCAGTATGAAAAAATCAAATATCAATCCCAGAGCATGTCCTTGATAAATATTTACCTATTGACATGGTTTATGGTACAGATCTGAGACATTCAAGCTATTCTTTTCTCCAAACTGTAAATGCTTCATGAGTTAGTGGTTCTATCACCCATGAAGATTTATTTTCCAATAGTTTTAGTTTTCATGAGCAGTACTCCATGAGAGTTAGATTGGTATTGAAGATTCTCACCACATTCCTTTACAAGTAGGGTCTGCTAGGAAGGTTTTGTGTTTATTATTTGTTTTTTGTTTTTTTTTGTTGTTTTGTTTTATTTTTTGTGGTTTTGGGGATTGAACCCAGGGACATACTACCTCTGAGCTACACACCCAGCCAGATTTTTTATTCTTTATTTTGAATAGGGTCTCTCTAAGTTGCGGAGGGCACCTCACTAAGTAGATGAGGCTGGCGGTGAACCTAAGATCCTCCTGTATCAGCCTCGAAGTACTGAGATTACAAGTGTGTGCCACCACACCTGATTTGTTGTGTTTTTGAGGTCAGTCTGTGAAGGCCATCACTATTAAGAAGTGGTGAGCTAAGCATGGTGGCACACACCTTTAATCCCAGTACTTGGACAGGAGGATCACAGGTTATAGACCAGTGTCAACAATGCAGTGAGACACTCAGTAACCTAGCAAGTAATGTGTTTCAAAACAAACAATGAAAAGGGCTATGGGTGTAACTCAAATGTATAATGCCCTGGTTTCAAGTCCCAGTAGCACACACACACACACCCACACACACACACACACACACACTCGTTGGTATATAATCCTTTTCAGCTTTAGGAGGTACTGAAAGACTATTGTAATGGTGACTTCTATGTGGATTGAGAGTGTGGATTGAGTTTTTATATGGGTCCATTCAAATTGAGCAGGATGTCTGTAGCTGTTAAAAGTTCACATATAGCTGGGCACAGTGGCCCTTGTGTGAAATCCTAGCAACTGGGGTGGCTGAGGCAGGAGAATTCCTTGTTAAAGGCAAGCCTGAGAAACTCAGTGAAACCCTGACTCAAGAAAAAAAAAGAATAATTAATAGACCTGGGATATAGCACATTAATAGAGTGAGTGTAGAGACAATCCTAAGTACTATTAAAAAAATTGTTCATATATAAATTTTTGCATATTTAGTGTGTGGATGTTGCAAAACACCACACACAGAAAAAGTTGGTAATATATGGATTGACCCTATAAGTAAAAAAAAAAAACTATCAAATATGCTGCTTTGCTCACTTCAAGTCCTGCTTCATCCTTAATTTTTGAATTCTTAAGTATATTAGTGAATATGAAGGGCACCGTGAAGAAGTCATTCAGTCTTACTCTAGATGCAGAACACAAGGTTTGTCAAAACCTGACAAGGGTCTAAAATTTTGTTCTACATGCAAGCTAACTCATGAACTTGCCACAATGTCATAGATGCTGGAAGATGATAAGAGACTGGTGGGTTGGAGATAGAGAATTTTGTCACTCATGGCAAAGCAGATAGCTGGAGCCTATTTTTGGCATGAGCTCCCACTGCAGAATCGTCTCTCAACAATCTTCATTGATCCAGACCTTTAAAACTTCGTCTTGGGTTATTTTGGTGAGACAGAAGAGTTATTCTGAAATGGATTACATTTTGCCTTGTGTGTGACCACAACAAGCCTTGATAATTATAAC
>PVJS01007789.1:17395-55078 GCA_004027185.1 Glis glis | reverse complement strand
TGTGGTGGCGCACGCTTGTAATCCCAGTACTTTGGGAGGCAGAGACCGGAGGATCCGGGTTCGCGGCCAGCCTCAGCTCTCTCTCTCTCCCTGTCTCTCTCTCTCTCTCTCTCTTTCTCTCTCTCTACTTAGTGAGGCCCTCCACAACTTCGTGAGACCTGGTTTCAAAATAAAGGATAAAAAAATAGGGCTGGGGGTGTAGCACGGAGGTAGAACACCCCTGGGTTCAATCCCCGGTACTGCAAAAAAAAAAAAAAAGTATGTATGGAAAAGAAAGTTGATACTCAGGATATTTGGTCCTATGCCCACTCATTCCCCAAGGTTTGTATCCAAAACTAGATAACATGAAAAAAGTTTTTTCCCTGTCTGTCACTAGACTTATGGATGTTCCATTATTTTGCTTGAATGCTCCAATATATTGACATTCTATGTGTACTGAGTATACCATATTTTAATTCCTGATCATTATCTATCTATCATCTATTATGTGCTTTTCTTCTTTCCCTTATCATAGACTACCTGATCTACTTTAATACATATGATATCATTTAAGTGAAAATAGGGTGAAAACTGACAATTCTTACAGCATAATGGACCATGAGAATATTAGTCTTTGGGAGTTTGAGCTGACCATAAGAAACATTTTGGATCTCCTCAGCCCATGAAAATTGGGGGGTAAGTAAAGAAAATTTCACATAGAATGCAAGATTCTAGGAACTTAAGAGACTAGAACTTATCTAAGTTTCACAGAGGGCACATTGAGAAGGGGTTCCTGTGGAATATGAGTCATTTTAAGAGTGGACATAAGGCAGGTTACATTAATACACAAAATTCAAATAATGAACTACTGAGAATTTATCATGGAGGCACCATGTGCCTGTTATAAATAAAGGTTGATCTGAAGCACCAATTTGCTTCTGCCCTCAATTACATGAAAAGAGAATAATATTTAGATATCTTCTACTCTCTTATCTTTAATAGATTGCCACCTGCACTGCACATACTTCCAATGGCTTTGTCCATTCTGGGGCAATAAGAGAATGTCTTATGCGGAAGTGTCTGTCAACCCTCTAAGAATGAGCTCCAGGATTGATGAAGATAGGACTACAAATCAAATTATACTAATTCTGCTAATGCTGTTTTCCTACTGGCAAGATATAAATATTCTACATCTAGATGATTCTTGCTCAGCAAATTGCAAATTGTGCAATTTTATTTAACATCTTAATGATATGCACAAACGATTTTGGTTATTTAATTAAAATGAGACTCTCCAGATGGGGCAATAATTAAAACATGGCAGATTGAATACACCGCAGTCTCCTTGATGATCAACCCATCATGATATGCGAGCTATGTTCCTCTACCTTGTCTTGAAACTGGGGAGTCTCTGGGTCTGCTGTAAACAATCACAATGAGCAGAAGTGGTCACGCCTGGACCTTCAGAGACCAGTTGCTCCCTCTTTCTCTTTCTTGGAATGCTTCTGCTGAAGATATATCCTGTTGGAACATAGCCAACATGCTAGAAGCCACCCTGGCCATGTGGAAAGATCACATAGTGCTCCCCTAATCAGCATCGGATGAGGTCCTAACCAACAGCCAACATCAATTTCTAGTTACGTAAGAGAGGAATTTGGGACTTCCAACTCCTCCAGACCGAAAAATGACTGCAACACCAGGTGATATCTGTGTTCAACTGCATGGCAGACCCCAAGTAAGAACTCTCAGGTTGAACTGAAAAAACTCACAGAATCACACTAAATATAAAAATATTGCCATGAGCTACTGTTTTTCAGAGTTACAACACAAGAATAGATAACTAGAAGTTCAAGTAGAAATTAAATATCAGAGCAATGAATTTTTCACTAAATCAAATGTCTTTACTATATTTTTATTAAATTCATTTAACTGATACATAAAATCATAAAAAGTGTACATATTAATGGGATGGCATAAGCCGGGCGTGGTGGCGCACGTTTGTAATCCCAGTACTTTGGGAGGTGGAGACCGGAGGATCCGGGTTCACGGCCAGCCTCAGCTCTCTGTCTCTCTCTCTCTACCTAGCAAGGCCCTCCGCAACTTCGTGAGACCCAGTTTCAAAATAAAGTATAAAAAAATAGGGCCGGGGGTGTAGCGCGGAGGTAGAACACCCCTGGGTTCAATCCCCGGTACTGCAAAAAAAAAAAAAAATGGGATGGCATGTGATATTTTGATGCATGAATACATCGCAAATTTTTGAAACAGGTTAAACATAGCTAACTCCTCCAATCATTATTATTGCTTTCTAATGAAAAAAATTAAAAATCTTTCTCCAAGCTTTTTGAAATACACAGTAATATATCTATAGTCAGTCTATTGTGCAATAGTGCACCAGAACTTCTTATTCCTATCTAACTGTAGCTTAATACTCATCAATCAACCTCTTCCAATCTCTCTGTCCCTGCTGTTCTCCCCAGCCTCTGGTACCACCATTCTACTCTCAACTTCCATGAGATCAACTTTTTTAGACACCACATATAAATGAGATAATTTAGTACTTGCCTTTCTGTGCCTGGCTTATTTGACTTAACATGATGACCTCCAGTGCCACCCATGTTCTTGTAATAACATGATTGTGTTCTTTTATTATGGATGAACAGTATTCCATTGTATACATATACCACATTTTCATTCATCAGTTGGTAGACAGGTTGTTTCATTTCTTGTCTATTGTGAACTGCTGCAATAAACACAGGGATGCAGATTATCTCTTTGACACACCAATTTCATTTCCTTTGTAAATGTATATATACAGCAGTGGGATTTCTGGATCATATAGCTATTCTATTTTTTTTTTTGAGGAACCGCCATACTGTTTTCCACAGATAAGCAGAGTAATAGCTGTGTTTAGCAAGATTATGGCATCTATTATAATACAGATATTCCCATAAGTTGCAGCTGCAAAATGATAATGAAATATGAGCACCTTATTATTTAAGATACTAAAAAGGACATTATAGAGATGAAGAGAAATGGCTGCCAGTTCCTGCCTCCCTCTTGCCTGTCCCCTCCCCCAGCACACGGAAGCACCCAGCCAGGAAACTGAAGGCAGTGGAGTGTAACTGGCGCTGGTAATGCTGATATATTCTTTTCGGTGCCAAAACAGTCTCTTGGCTATATCCACAGCACTGTTGCCCAAACAGAGGATCTTCTGTTTTAGGGCTGAGCATGGCAATGATTCCAGTCTTTCGCCTTCTTCTTCTTTTACCATTTAAATTAGTAGAAAACATTTCCATATTTTGCTTTCTAAAGAATTTAGCATGAACAGAAATGATACCTATATTTACAACTTATAAGAGATCATCAATCCTTGAAATGATCGCTACAAGTGACACAGTTATGTATCATTCTGGGACACCGGATTCAAATGCCTCGGGCTTCAGACTAAAATGCTCATTGTTTTCATTAATGCCTTCACCCTTTGGGGCCTTGTTTTCTTCTCAATGGTATTTAGAACACTAATGCACCATGTGCTAAAATCATAGCCCTTGGTACTCAGAAGCATAAAGCAGAAGTAACAGGCTGAATCAGTCCTGATCTTGGAAAACACAGTCTGCTTAGACAGAAGTCTAAGAGAGAAAATTGGCAAGAATGAAGAAATCAGACAGCTTCATGGAGAGTGTCTCAGTGGGAAAACCACTGAGGAAACACAGAAGAGCTGGAGGCAGATGATGGCAGGGTCCACTCTCCACACATATTTTAGAGGAGTTTTTACGTCTGTCTGTCTGTGTGGAATATTTTAAATGAAAGCTGCCTAGATGTGGAAAGGTATACTTCATCGTTGGAGATCCCTTTCAGTTACCTCTCTTTTACTTTGAATAGTGAACCAAGTCATTTTTATTTTCTGTCACTACTAGCAGAAACCAAAAATACATTTTTATTCATATAGACTCATGAAACATAGGGTAATGGAGTTGAAAAATCCCTAGAGATTATGTACTTATTCTTATGCAAGTTTTCCGAACCTCAAGAAACCTTTTCACTTGTAGCTGGCTCATATTTGTTGAAGGTTCATCTATATTTACTAATAGAAGTTACTCAGTGCCTGTAATGTGTAATTTCAATATCTTGTGTGTGTGTGTGTGTGTGTGTGTGTGTGTGTGTGTGTCACTGGGGATGGAACCCAGGGATTTGTAACTTTGGGCTACACCACCAGCCTTATTTTTATTTTGAAACAGGATCTCATTAAATTGCTGAAAGTCTTGCTATATTGCTGAGGCTGTCCTCAAACCTGTGATCCTCCTGTCTCAGCTTCCCAAGTACTGGGATTACAGGCATGTGCCACCATACCAGACTCAATTTTTCCTCATTTCAAATCTTCTAAAAAGGAATTTCAGGCAACTTCAAATAAAATGACTTAGGCACAAAGGAGAAAAAAAGAAAAAGAATGATTGATAATATTAATAGATTTTGTTACTATGTTAAAATATGGCTATGTAGGTCCAGAGAACCTGGGCAAAACAGGAATTTTAAGAGAAATATAACTCGTAACTCTAATTTGATAGAAGAGAGAAACTTTTGAGGGTACAAATATACTGTGACCTGTTGCAAATTTTTGAGTGTTGCCAGTCACACGGGGCATTGAGCCAAATAATGAGTAATATTTTAAGTCAGCTTATATTAAATGCAGAAGCAATTTTGTATAGTTTTATAGAACTGGTTAGAAGGAATTTCCATCATCTCTCTGGGGTGAGAGAAATGATTATGATTTAGCTTCAGATAAAGCTGTATTCAAATTTTTACTCTACTACTTTCTACTTGTCTAAACTTGGTCAAGTGACCTAAACTCTTAATACATGGAAGATATTTTGTTATCATCAGGTTCATTTTCATCATCCTGACAGAAAATCCTGTTATTATAAAAAGTGGGGATTTTCATGAATATATATGGTGAATTTGTGATAGGCAAAAGTTCATAATCTCATTTTTAATTTTAGCATACTTTTAAGTTTAGAATAAAATCAAATCATCATATTCATTATTCTTAATTATTCACAATAAGTCCTTCAGAGTCATCAAAGTGTAACATAATCAATTTGTATCACTTGCTGTTTTCGGTAATCCCAGTACAGATTTATCAGTCTGATAATTCCAGTAGTATCCTACGTGATAAATGTATATTTGTCAGTAGTTTCCTAGTCTGGATTAGAATTTAATCTATCAGTTTGACAAATGATCCTTCTGTGGATGGTTTAAGTTACAAAAGATCTTCACCAAACTCCTTTCAACTGAATTATTATCTCCTGTATAGCAGAGACTTTGCCTGATATTTTCTCATTACTCCTCAGGCTGCCTAAGAAAGGATTATGCACAAGATTAGTCATGAATAAATACTTGGTGATTTATTATAACAAGGACATAAGGCTGATAATTTTCACTCTTTCTTTATCTGAGTCTCAGACTTCATAACTCTCGAAGACTGATCATTGGTCCTTGAGTTGATTGTAATATTAGCACTGATTAGACATGGAAATAGAATTTGGTAGTCATGGCAGTCCTCTGGTCTTTCAAGTCAAAAGAAAAGAAGGGCACAATTTTCACTATGAAAATTATATAAATACATATACATGTATAGACATTATATATATAATGTGCTGTAATTAATGCTTTATGAAATGAAATAATTATGTTTAATTTGGATAGGCAAAATTTTTAGATTTGTTCATTTCTGTTGGGGTAAGTTTGAGGTAGAGAAAATGTTGGCCTAAAAACTAGATATACCAAGTAACTGGCCCAATAAGAATTTTTGGACCTGGATATAGTTCATAATTGCTGTAATTACTCTGTAAGTGAAATATCATTGTTTTTAATCAAACAATAAAAATATATATACAAATAGAAATACAGAATATTGTTTAGCATTTTGAAAGGAGATGACTATATAAATGGAATCATACTATAGATACTATTTTGTAACTTGCTTTTTAATTCTACATTATATCTTGAAAATATTTCTATGTTAATACCTAGAGACAAAGCCTTATTTCTCTTACTTATAATGTACATATTGTAAATTTGAACATTCTTAAAGGTGCAGTTTGATGTAATTTTAGAAAGAAAAATGCACATGAAACAAACACATCTAATGGATCAATATTAGAATATTACCAGGCAGTCATGGTGGTGCATGCCTGTAATCCCAGTACTTGGAAGGCTAAGACAACAGGATCACAGGTTCAAGTACAGCCTCCGTAACATAGCAAGACTCTCAGCAACCTCGTGAGACTCTGTTTCAAAACAACAAATAAAATAGGGCCAGGGGTGTAGCTCAGAGGTAGAATGCCCCTGGGTATAATCCCCAGTATCAAACAAAATAATAATAAAAATAAAATAAAATATTACCAATACCCTAAACAATCTGACCATGACTTTCTCAGTAGGTGTACCCCAAAGGTAACTAACATTCTGACTTTGACTACCACTGATTATAAAAGCAAATTCATACCACATGCGTGCTTTTGTGTCTGGATTCTTTTGTTCAATATTGTTTTGTGAGATTTATCCATATTGCTATTACTAGTTTTTTGTTCATTCTATTGGGTTTCTTCATATGAACTTGTATCTGCATATTACTCGCCTTGTTTAAACATTTTAGCTCTTGCACATGAAGCTACTATGAATATGCCTTTATATATTTTTACTAGAAAAAGACATTCATTTCATTTGGATATTGACATAGGATTGGAATTGCTGGGTCCTTGGCAAAGTTGTGTTCCACTGTAGGATGTCCTACCAAAATGTTTTCCAAGGCAGTTGCACTAATTTATTCTCCAATAATGGTAGATGTAACTTCCAATGATTTATTAAACTCAGATTTTTTTCAGTTTTTTTTAAAAATCGGTCATTCTAATGAAAATGTAGTGATGCTTTATGTGGTTTTTATTTTAATTTCCCTGAAGTTTTGTGATACTCATCACCTTTTTCTTTGTTTATTGGTTATTTGAAAATCTTCCTTTGTAAAGTACTTTTACTCAATCTTTTGTCTTTTTTTTTAAAAATCAGTCTATAATTTCCTTAATGAATAGCAGAATTATCATCTCAAAATAATCAGAGAGAACCAGGCATAGTGGTGCATGCCTGTAATCCCAGTACTTGGGAGGCTGAGACAGGAAGACTGTAGTTTTGAGGACAGTCTCAGCAACTTAGCGAGACCCTCAGGAACTTAGCAAGACCCTATTTCAAAATAAAAATAAAGAAGGGCTGTGATGTAGCTGGAAGGTAGAATGCCTCTGGGTCCAATCCCCAGCTCCTCCCCCCACATGCACAAAAGAAATCATAACTATATATGGTTTCATTTTAAATAATTGTATATTTTTATTATACTCTCTGTTAGATATAATGTCAATATTTAATATTTTGCTTATGATCATACTATTTTATCATAACTTACATTAAGAAAAAATACTCTTGTTTTTGTAAAACACAGAGTGATAAATTTAGGACCAAAATAACATGATTTCTGTAATCTTCTGTAGTTTCTATATACATGGATATCTGTATCTCTATGTATGTATGTATGTATGTTTGTATGTATGTGTGTATAGAAAGAAATTACAATTAATAAAAATTTTGAAACTATCTCTAGTAAGATAGAAAAACACCAAACCAAATCAACTGATAATATTCCAAATTGATTAGACATTATTTCACTTTTTGTATTTACATAATTAACTCTGCCATCCTTAAATAAACTTCTCTAGGGATTTTGGTAAACTTCATGCAATGAGTGAATAGTTGCCTATTTCATTCCATCAATGTATATTGTTATTTCCAATTTCACCTGTGTTATATCTCTATTTCATTTATGTTCATATAAATCAAATCTGTTAAAGTCAGGAATATGACAAGTAAAAATATCAGAAATATCTTAGAAAAAGGACCAATAATAAAATAGTACACCTGAAGAAAAGGAAATATGCTGGGCTTAAAGGAAGAAATTGGTAATGGACAAATAGAGAGATAGACAGATAGATTTAGCCATGCATGCAGGCTTTTATTATTTCATAATAGGCTTTTATTATTTTGTCTTTGCACTTAAAAAGATATTTCTTCTAGATGTGTTTCTATGTGTGATGTGAGGTAGGGATAAATTCCATTTTGTTTCCAATTAGATACTTATTTAAATGAGCACAAATTACTAAAGAGATACAGTTTCCTCATTCCATTTATTTATCAAATTTGATGCATATGAATTAATTGTGCATATAGGTTGCTGTTTCTGAATTCTCTGCTTTATTTGTTATTTTTATGCCAGTACTACATTGTCTCAATTATTAAAGCTTTTCAGTGTTGATATCTGATAGTGTAATTTATCCAGTTTATTCTCTTTCAAGATGGTTATTCTTTGAAATATCTTTTCTATTTACATACATTCACATACATGTGCATGTACACACACACACACACACACACACACACACACACACCTGCTGTAATTTTTATTGGAATTAAGTTTACTCTGGCAATTAATTTGGTTAAAATTTATTTTTTCTTTACCAAAGTGCTTCTTCCAACTTAGGAACTTATTCTATCTCCCTCCATTTATTTGTTTCTTAGTTAATACTTTATAAATCTCATCATAGATGTCGTTCAGCTTTTTTAGACTTATTCCTAGGAGTCTAATGATTATTGATGCTATCAAAACAGTATTGTATTTTAAGATACAGTTTTCTACTTACTTAATGCTTATATTCATAATTTCAATTTATTTTTGCAGATAGGCATTGTATCAAAACTTTTGATAAATGTTGGTGAAGATGTGGGGAAATAGGAACTCTTCTATACTGTTGGTGGGATTGCAAACTAGTTCAGCAGCTATGGAGATCAGTGTGGAGATTTTTCAGAAAACTGGGGATGGATACACTTTATGATCTGACTATACCACTCCTGGGTATCTTTCCAAAGGGACCGAAATCAGAGAACTATAGTAATATATGCATACCCATGTTCATAGCAGCACAATTCACAATAGCCATATTATGGAACCAACTTAGGTGTCCATCATCTGATGAGTGGATTACAAAATTATGGAAAATACACACAATGGAATTCTACTCAGCAATAAAGAAGAACAAAATTATGTCATTTGCAAGAAAATGGAAGGACCTGGAGAACATTATGTTAAATGAGATTAGACAGTCACAGAAAGTAAAGGGACATATGTTTTCTCTAACATGAGCAACCTGGGGAGTATAGGGATACCAGAGGGACTCCAGATAATGGAGGAGAAACCTCAGTGGAGGCAGGGAGATGGACTAAGGGAAGGGGTGGGGGAAGACTGGGGTTCATCAATGGAAATTCTATCATCGACTATGTGTACTTATGTGAATATGCCAACATCAATCTCAGTACTGTGTATTGGGAAGGGGGGAAATGGGGAGGTGGAGGGGCACCAAATGCTAAGTGCATGTATGCCACTGTCAACATGATTTACATTATGATGTGAGACTATAATGCACCAATGAAAGTACATTAATAAAAAATATATGGTTTAAGTAAATCATAAAAAAGACTTGTGATAAATTTGTATATTATATGGAAAAATTATAAAATACAATTATATCAGTGCTATGGAATTTAGTAAAAGCTATACAGTCAAGTGAAAAACTTTTTTTTTCATCAAAACTGTGATTTTCAGGTGAGAACAACATAGCCTGTACCATGTTTACCCTGAGCTTCTCCATGTTCCCCAGTTCAGGCGTCATAAGTAATTCGACCAGGATTGGAAAGATGGGAATATAAGCTTTGCCACCAAAAGGGGAATATTTGATTTGGATTGTGCCATTTAAAGTGGAGCATCTATGGCAGGGGAACAATGACAGCCAGTGGCTCTTATCCTGAGGTCACTGGCTTGCCTAAAGCAATCAGACACTGACAGTGCAGCAAAGATGAACAGGGAGGTGAGGGAGTCAGGCCCAAGATTGGCCAGAGACTGTGTGCATGTGCTACATAAACTGTGTGTAAGTGCCCACCCCTGCACACCTCTGGCAGAAGAAGCCTACAATATCTACAGGAGATATCAGAGAGCCAAGCTGAAAGTGAAATGAGAGGAGAACTTAAAAATGGTAGAAGGTTGAATGTGGTCCCTGGCCACACTGAGATCCATTAGACAAGAGATACCGTGTTCTTGGCTTGTAATGATTGAAAACAACCTCTGACCAATCTTTGATTGATAAAAAGATAAGCTATGCAGACATGAGGGCAACCTCTAAGAAGTCAGGTTTAAAATCAAGACAAGGAAAGAGAGAGAGAGAGAAAGAGAGAGAGAGAGAGAGAGAGAGAGAGAGAGAGAACTCCGCCAAGATATCAGCATCTGCACATTTCAAGAAACAGATTGTAAATTCACTCCTGCTGTAAAACCTGTATACAATGCGTAGAGTGGCCTTAGAAGACTCTGGAAAGTGAAGCATACCAGGCAGGTTGAAGAAGAAGAAGAATATTTGTAGCACCATTGACCAGATCATGAGACTGCCATCTATTCCCTCCAATATTCAGATCTGGGCAGCCTAGAGAGAGAGAGAGAGAGAGAGAGAGAGAGAGAGAGAATCGATTTCCAGAGAAGGCCTCTAATTCTGGCTCTAAGAATGAAATAAAAATACTCACAATGATCAGAGAGGGTGAGAAGTGAGAAGCCCCTGTACTTTTCCCCTGTATTATTTACTACCTGGTGTCCCAAGCAGTCCCATGGTAGCAACAGCAGTAGCAGTAACAGAAACTTAGAAAAAAAAAAAAACTCTAAGAGAGGAACATCTTCTGCTCCCATTAGTGTGACTGGTTCTAAGAATGATGTGATCAGCTCCTGTGACTTTTTAAATTCTCTCTCTCTCTCTCTCTCCTTTTCCCACCGTGTGAAATGAATTTTATGCTCGTAATGATGGCCTTAATTATTATAAGTGTCTTAATTTTCCTTCTCTAAGTAAAACAAGACAATAAAATAATAAAAGATATCGTATTACCACATGATTCTATTTATACAAATTTTCAAATAGGTCTTTAGGGAGGTATTGGGGGGGTGGTGATAAGACCATAAAATGGCAAGAAACTGATTATCATATAAGTCAGGACATAATTTAATGAGAAGTGCAAGGATCATCACTGGTCATCATATACCGATGTACTGAAGTGCTGGACATCTTCATTGACATAGGCAGTGTCTACACAGGTGCACTCTTTTTAACAGCTTATTAGGCTGTGCTATGGTTTGAACATCGTCTGTGCCTTCCAAAACTCATGTAGAAATTTTATTTCCAAAGTAGCAATGTTGAAAGGTGGTGGGACCTCTAAAAGGTGTTTACATCTTTGGAAGAGCTTACTGCCTTTCTCATGGGAGTGTGTTAGTTAGCCTGAGACTAGCTTGTTATAAAAGTGAATTCAGCTTCCTCGGCTTTGTGCTGCTTTTTCTCTCATCATATGACCCTCTCCATCCTTCAGCTACATTATGATGCAGCACGAGGCCCTCACCAGATGCCAGGCAGATCGTGGTGCACTTGCATATAGACTTTCCAGTCTTCAGATCTGTGATCCAAAATGAATTTCTATTCTTTACTAATCACACAATCGCAGCTATTTTGTTATAACAACAGAAAAATGGACTGGGAAAGTCTGCACATTTTTATTTTAAGCATATCTTGTCTCTGTGTTATTTTTTCATAGTGAAAATGGTAGAGTAGCTACAATATCATGGAGTAACCCCTAAACCAGATCTTCAAGTACAATATTCAAAAACAGAAAACACAGATAACATTTTTTTCTATATCTGATGTTTCAATAGTGTATTAAAGAAACCTAATAGCAAATATATAATATTACACGTATAGAGGGATAAAATCCTACTCTACACTGTACATATTTGTATAAAACTTTTTATTCACATCAAATGTATTATCCTGATTCTATGATGCACTTGGAATTTAAAATGTCACCCTTTTTCTAGTCTCTGGGTGCAACTATTGGTTTTGTAATATTGAAACCACCATCTTGCTATCTATTTTTAGTTGACTAGATATTCTCTGTCAGGTTACTTTTTCAGTTTGAACTTTTATGCTTTAATTCATTAACATTGTGTTATTCAGCCTTTGGTCACTGTGACCAAAATACCTGTGGAGAACAGCTTAGAGGAGGAAAGTCTTATTTCAGTTCACAGTTTCAGAGGATTCAGTCTATGGTTGTCTGGCAGAAATGCCATGGCAGTGGGGCATGGCAGAAGGAAGCTGCTCAGCTCATGCCACCAGGAAGCGCAGAGCAAAAGAGGAAAGGCCAGCGAGAAAATGAATCCAGGGCGTTCCCTCAATGACCCGTTTTCATTAATCAGGTTAATCCATTCAACCATCAATTGATTAATCCACTGAAGAGATCAGAAGCATCATGCTCCAAAAGCCTCACCTCCGAACCTGTCTTCACTGGGGACTAGGACTTCAACACAAGACTTCAGGGTAAATTCTAGATCTAAACCATAACAGACATACATTGCTCTTGGCAGCAAGTTCCTACCTCCTTTCCTCCATGTCCCCTCTTGGTGGGACACATGCCTTCGATGGAACCTAAGTATTCTCTCACCTATCATTACCTCCTCTAGATTCTTTAGTGCCCTTTTAGGTAGGAAAATGTAGAAAAAATCCACTAATGATAACTATTACTAATCAAGTACTTACTATAAGTTTTATGTATATCATCTCATGCAATGCTTATTGAAATGAAACAAATAAAGTCAGTAATTCACAAATTAGGAAGTTGAGGTTCAAAGAGCTTGACCAGGGTCAACACATGATGTGTCATACTTGTATTTGAGGTTTGTATAACTCATTCATTTTTTGAATATTTATTATTGACTACCATGCTAGATATTAGAGATATACTAGCTAATCTTCCTACCCTCATGGAACTAGTAACTGTGTAAGGCTAAGGTACAAACAAGCAAAGAAACACTAATACCATAATAAATGTAAAATTATGAGTTCCATGCATGTGCTAGAGAAATACATTATGAGTGAAATTATCTTTGGTGGAGACTATTAATTGACTTATGCAGACGCTAATATGTCTCATATAAACCTTTGCATTATATGATGTAACCATTCACATTGGCAGTGGTGTGGCATCTGTCGAGGTGGGACAGGCATTTCTATAAAGTTAGCTTCAGCCTGATGATTTAACCAGAATGCTACCTCACAGGACAAGGTATTAATTAGTACTTGTAACATCAGTCAGTACTTCAATCATCTGCAGACGTAACTCGAGTCCTTGGTGTAATAAACAGGCTGTACAGGGACTTCAGAAGCAGAGTTCTGAAAGGCTCTTCATGAAAAATTGATTTAATTGATTTTTCATGTTTATGTTCTAAGACAGAGATTCCCAGCTTTTCCCAATAAAAGGACCCCCTTTTAATTTTGCAAACATACACATAAAAATGCATTTCTGATAATTTTGGATTGAAAAATCTGAATATAAAAGCTTTTATGGTATCAGGAATAATAAAATTAGCTTGCATTTTATTAATTAATGAAGGATCTAACTATATTTAAAAACTAATAGTATGGAGGTTTGGTTCATACTTGTTTTCAAGTATGGTTGTAATTACTTTCCTAAGGGACTGTGGACCCAAACTGTGGGTTCAAAGTGTCTTGGCTACATCACTTGCTAGTTATGTAACTTTAGAGAGATTACTCAACTTCTATGTGGCTCAGTATCCTCATTTGTTAAAATGGATACTATAAAGGCTGGAAGTGTAACTCAGTGGTATAGTCCTTGCCTAGCATGCTGAGGGCCTAAGTTAAATCCCCAGTATTTCTAAATTACCACATAAAATAAAGTAGTTACAATAAAAGTATATACCTAATAGACTTTTTAAACAGGCTTCATGGTATGCATATATGTGTGTGTACACATATATTAAATGTTCAAATTAAGTAGATTATACACACAGAAAAGTACAATCATTATTAATGCTCAGTTCAACGAATTATTTTTGAAAAGGTCATCTGTGCAAACAGTACCCTTATCAAGAAACTAAACATTATCAGCATCCTGTAAGCACCTTCTTTCCCCTCAAGTCACCTCTCCCTCCCAAGGTGACCACTGTTCTGACTTCTAACTGCAGGGATTACTTTCACCAGTTCTCCTACTTTGTGAAAGCGGTATTATATATGTGGCTGGCTTCATTTCCTCAACATTGACCTTGTGAGATTCATCCATAATTTCAAGTGCATTGTAGATTAGGTATTCTCATTGATGTATTGCATTCCAACATATTGTTTTATGGAGCTTTTCATGGAATAAAATGATTTTCGTTGCCTGATGTGCTTAGAAGAATGCCTAGCTGCACATGCTCACTTGATTTTATTGGTAGTGGAGTGGTGGCAGTAACCTGTGGAGAGGAGCCTTCAGTGCCCCAGAGCACAGGCAGGTGAGAGCGTGACATCATCCCTATCCAGATTTTCACACGCACAGGTGTCAGGGGAAAGCAGTGTGGTACCAAGGCCACTGGACACATATTAACTCCATATTTATTTTCTCTAACTTGCAGTTTCCTTATCTATAAAGTGGGTATAATAAGTAACTCATGGGTTGGCCCTGATGATTAACTCACATAATAAATTAAAATGCTTGACATGAAGTATTGCTTAAACTTTACTTAAATTATAATTTTACTTCTATTTCATATTACATATGTTATATGATAGTTACATTTCACATTACTTAACTGTAAAATTAGTGAAATCAATAAATAAATGTTATTATATGAGATTATCTTGGAAATTATTTGCAATTTAATATAATATCTAAGAAGATCATCTTTAAGAAATTGAATAAGAAAGTATTAAAGAAGCTGGATTTGGTGGCACACACCTGTAATCCCACTACTTGGGAGGCTTGGGACAAGAGGATCACAGGTTCAAGACCAGCCTCAGCAATTTAGCAAGACCCTATTTCAAAATAAAATGTTAAAAGGGCTGATACTGTAGCTCAGAGTTAGAATGTCCCTAGGTTTTATCCTAATACCAAAAAAAAGAAAAAATTGAAGAAACCATATTATTGATGTGTTTGAAAAGAAATCTAGTATGTTATGTTGTAAGCAAACCTGAGTTCAAAGAAATATACGTGAATGGCACTTGAATCTCACAAATGTAGAGGGTTTCCTACCACAGTTCCCTAATATGGGTTACCGTTCCACGGTGCACCTGTGAGGAAAAGAGTGACACAGACCCAGAGCAGATTTGAGAGGGGCAGGCCAGGGGACCTCACTCTTTGGAAAAGGCCGCACTGGACACTGGTCCACAGCTTGTATTCATTTTTGAGGGGGGAGGTTGAAGTACGGATGCTCCTGCATACATGCAGCTCTTGAGAGGTAAAATTTAACTAGTAAACGTGCCAGGGCTAGAGGTTAACATTTAACTTGGCTGGCCACGGGACAATTGTAGAGTGTCGTTGAGATAGTGGTTGGCAATAAAAGTGAGGATGTGCAGAAGATCCTTGAGACAATGGTTGACAAGTGGGATATTTGGGAGTAGGCACCAGCAAGAGACACAGGAATGTTTACCATGGAGGAACAGGCTGCTTGCAGCCAGCTCATCAGCCTGACCATGGCTTTCCATGACCCTTAGACTTTTCCAAGGCAAATGTTAACCTACTTCTGGCAATCACATTCTCCATACCCTACCATGTAAATAGGACTAATAAATGCAGCTTTGAGAAGGGAAGAAAAGTATACACAAATGGAAACAGAAGAAAGATGAGATTCCCCTTCTAAGCTCTTCCCAATGAGTGAGCTAAATAGCAGTATGTTTTTGTTGTTGCTGCTGCAGCGGTTGTTAATTTTAAGAACAAGATGGACATGTGACATAATGATTGGAAGTAGACTTGCCATCCCTGTAGAAACAGCCACTTTTACACAATGATGCACAGACAAGAAGCAGGAAGATAGACAGGTTTTGGTATCTTGACACCTGTCCAAGATATGAATAGTCTATTGGGAATTTCCTTGAAAATAATTAATTCAAAGGGAAGTCAGTTTCTTACCATAGAGCATCCCACCTGAAGCAGAAAGAGCAAGTCACCTGTTAGAAATGTGGCTCTTGGCAGTTTTCTGACTGTAATGTAAGAAGAGGAAGCTTTAGAGTAATTTCTTCCATGCTAATAAAATGATATCTGGATATTATTGAAAAGTAATTGTCTAGATTATGGATATCACTTGAAGTAAGGGTTAATTGGTTGATTTTAGTTCAATTTTATTAGATTTTGTAAAAACGAAGAGAAGTATACAAATGAGAAAATAGAATCCGCTATTATACCCTCTTTTTCATTCCTCATATTTATAATTTACGTCTTCCTTCTTTTATTCTTTATCAGTTGGTGGGAAGTTATCAATTTTATTTATGTCTTTAGAAAACTAACATTTGGCCAGGCGTGGTGGCGCACGCTTGTAATCCCAGTACTTTGGGAGGCAGAGACCGGAGGATCCGGGTTCGCGACCAGCCTTAGCGTGCTCTCTCTCTCTCTCTCTCTCTCTCTCTCTACTTAGTGAGGCTCTCCGCAACTTCATGAGACCTGGTTTCAAAATAAAGTATAAAAAATAGGGCTGGGGGTGTAGCACGGAGGTAGAATGCCCCTGGGTTCAATCCCCGGTACCGAAAAAAAAAAAAAAAACTAACTTTTGGCTTTTTAGTTTTCCTTACTACTAATTTGTGGATTGTACTTACGGCATATTTTCTGCATAACAAATCATCATCAAATATACTATCTTTGAACAAATATAAAACTCAATTAGATGGATCTATTGCTCCATATGTTGAAATAAATCATCAGAGACATCCACTGGGCTAGACAGCCAAAAGGGCCCATTCGTTCCCAGAATCATGGCAGGAAAATCGGGCTCAGCTGGGTCCTTGGAATGGCCCTGTCTCTCTGGATTTCTCACCAAGTGGCCTTAGGGTATCTATCCTCCTGCACATGGTTTCTTCCCTGCCTCTATTTCATTTTTCTCCTATTTAGTGTGTATAAAAGAAAAAGAAAATACCCCAATACTTGGATTCAGAACTTTCTTCTCTTTTGGGTCTCTCAGCCAATTTCCTGGGAGCAAACCTTCTTTTGTACCTTTTTCACTGCTCACTTGATTATGAAAAGTGAAAAACAGGCTCATCACATGAAATAATTTTAAAAGAAAATCTTTTAACATCCATCCTCTGAAAAAGTTGGACTTGGTGCAACTTTTGAAAGAGAAAAAAGATGATCAAGAAAAGGAAAAATGGCTGCTGATGTGGACAAGCAACTTGACAAGAACATCAGTCTCACAAGCACAGCTACATTTGGTCAATGTGCTGTTTTGGTATATTGTTTTATTTGAATTTGATAGTGGCTTGCAGAATTCTCAAGCTGAATGTGTCAATTGATTTCATTTGATGCTTGGATAGGTTACGTTGAGAAACTCCAGACTTTTGACTTATGGTATTTCTGAATGTAACTTTTTTCCAAAGATTTTATCTATCCCCTGTGGTGGGATGGATCAGACTTGCCCCAATTAAATGACATTTCTGACAGGGCTTCTGAGCTCAGTTTAGAATACTTCTAAAAACATAAAATGCATTTAATTTCCTACGTATTCTGTTAGGTGCTCATCTTGTCTTATTTTTATCCACACACTTTGGGTTTTCATGTTTGATTTTCTTTTCTTTTTCACCATTGGCCCTTGAATCAGGCCATTGAGAAGAAAAGTAAAAACTCTCCCCAAACTTCCCTGCTTTTTTGAAGTTGTTTTTCATCTGTTCGTTTTCTGAATAATTAGAAATTTTTCATCTATATTAGAGCATCTTTGTTTTGTGAAAGCACATTATTTATGAAATCCAAACCAAAACATCAAGTGACATATATTTTCATTTTTTATGAGTGACTAATATAACAAAATTTCCTTTAGCCTTGAGGAAAAGATGTATTAAAAGCTCATGGCAACTTTCTAAGACCTCAAACATCAATGAATTATGCCATCTAGTCACAACATACCAAATGGTGAAGTGGTGACAGAAAAGATGCAAGGAATACAGGAAGGAGCAGTATATGTGGCCGGAGGGCTGGAGACCACATACCATCCACTGTAAGGGGCTAGTCAGGAGGAAACTGGAAAAGAAAGAGCCACTCTAAGGGTCTTGTAAAACATTTAGAATAGCCATTCTTAATGGAATGAGGTGATATCTCACAGTGGTTTTGATATGCATTTCCCTCATGATGAGTGATATTGAGCATTTCTTCATGTACCTGCAGGTCATTTGGATGATTTGGATGTCTTCCTTTAAGAAATTTCTATTTAGATTTTTGGGGGTTTTTGTTTGTTTGTTTGTTTCATTGTGTGAGATTGCTTTGTGCATGCTAGTTGAGTGGTTTAGCGCTGAAATACAGTAAACAATACTCCTGGCAATTTCCCTTTTCAAAATTAGGTTATCCAGGTTATCGATGTTTTGTTTTTCACTCTCTTGTATATGCTGAAGAGGAAGTGGAGTAAAGTGAATCCTTGTGATCTGTTGGTGGGAATGTAACTAGTACAACCACTGTGAGAAAAGAGTTTGGAAGTCCCTCAATTATTAAACATAGAACTATCATATTATCTAGCAATCCTAGTACTGGGTATATATCCAAAGGAAATAAAATCAGTATGTCAAAGTAACATTGCACTCCCATGCTTATTACAGTACTATTCACAGTAGCCAAGAAGTGGAAATGAGTGCTCATCTATTGAAAAGTAGACAAAGGAAATGTGATACATACATAAAATAGAATACTATTCAGCCATAAAAAATGAGGGAACCATGTCATTTGTGACAACAAAAATAGAAGGGAAATCATTATGCTAAGTGAAATTAAACAGACACAGAAAGACAAGTATCAGATGGTATATTGCACAATAGGGTGGCTATAAAAACAGAAAATGAGATGGAGGAATAGAGGAAGACAGTAGGTTTCCATTGTTCTGAGATTCAGATATCAACCAACAGAAAGACTGCTTCTTGGCAAGAGGAGAAAAGCAGTCCGAAATCAACAGAAGAAAGACAGTAGAAATGTGGCAAATTGGATTCAGCACAGAGAGCAGAGAACTGAAAAGAGCTCTGCACATCTCATCTGGTAGGTGGAGAGCCAAGGCAGGCACAATCTTGGCAAGCCCATGCCAGAAATAGTGGGTCTCAGAGACCAATTACAGCAAAGAAGAAACATAATCTTGTCAAGTCAGGAATTGCAGAAAATTATTATCAAAAGCAATTACATTCTTCTCTCCATACTTGAATACCTCAAGACTGTGACTCCCCAGAATGCCCAGTCAAACCACCCAGTGGAATCCTGCTGCTGCAGCTGAACTCCAACCAAGAAATGACAGGACCTTCCTGCAGAGACCCCAGTGACTACAACCTGCCTTATCAAGACCATTGTGAATCTATAGACCAACAACCCAAACTACCCAGCGAACTCCTTTGGCTGGAGCTGAACTTGTCCCTTCCTTCAGGGACCCAAGCAGCACTCATCAAGACCGTGAGTTTACAAATCATCCAACTGGGAGCCTGCGCAGCTACAAGGACTTATGTGGCAATGAACAGACCCGTGGGGTCTGTGAGTTGGCAAATCATACCTGAAGAGGTGGGGGCAGGGGCTAGAGTCCTACAGAGCAGACACATGAATTAGCAAACAGTCCCTAGGGACACTTAGGCAGGCAGGACCTCGGGTCTGTAGTTCAGCACATGCCCATGCAGGGTTTCCAGCAATTACCACAGGACTGCAGGCAGTGGTGTCTGTGGGATAAAATAACTCAGTCAACTGTGCTACCGGCTCAGAAGGCTATAAACTTGCACCTGGTGGCACCATAGCACCAAGGCCAAAGGCCAACTAGGTACCACGTGGTATCAGCTGACCAGAGCAGCAAAAGTATCCTTGGGGCTAAATAACTGAACCACCCATTTATAGGCTCAGAACAGTTTAATCTCTCCCTACCACAGATTTGGCCCTAAAAGCTGGGAAGCCAGGGACCAACAGGGTTTCACATGATCACAGTTACAGGCTGGGAACTCAACACTCTCTCCACAAGCAGAATTTGCACCTGGTGAGCACGCATGCCAGTGCCTGACAGAACTCCACATGATCAAAACCAACAGATCAGTGGTGGTGTCCATAGGCCATGAAAGCTCAGCCAGCCAGGTCATAAGCTGAAACATAGTAATTTCCATCTCTGCTGAGCTTATACCCAGTGACCACAGAGGCTAAAGGTCAGCGTTGTACATGGTTTCATGGGTTCGCAATCAGGAGAGCAGCAGCGGTATCTGTGTGGCATTAAATCCCAACCAGTAAGCCCCAGACTCTGAAAAGAACATAATAGTCTCTGGCCATGCTGAGTTGGGGCCTGGAGAGCATGGTGGCTTGCAGCCAATCAAAGACTCCTGTTTACCTGCACTAAGAACTACATCTTATTAAAGAGGTTCTGGGGAAAGACTTAAAAGTCTGATTATATGAGATGGATTTGTTGAGGCAAATATATACCCCCAGCATTGGTCTTATTATAAAAGAATAACAAATAGACATAGAGCTCTCACATGAAGAAGATACAAAAGCAACAGAAATACAAACATGAGAATTCTGAAAACATGAGAATGAAGACCAATAATGAAACAATAAACTCCCACAACTCAAAAACAAGGGATATCACCAATATTGAGCTGCAAAAAATGCCAGGAGAATTCAGAATTTTATTTTCAATATGATCAAAGGCCTCAGAAATTAAGTCAGATAAAGTGTACAGGAAATGAAATAACACGAATAGAGAAACTGAGGCCCTAAATAAGCAAAAAGAGGCTTTGAAGGAGACAATAAATGAATTAAAGACATCAATAGAAACCACCTCTGGCAGACTAGACCTCATGGAAAATGGATTCTCATTCTTGGAAGACAGCTCATTCAAAACTGACCATACCATCAACAAAGTAGAGAAGACAATATGACAACATGACCAGAACATTTAAGAAATATGAATAATATGAAATGACCAAACTTAAGGATAATAAGCATTAAGGAAGGTCTAGAAGCACAAACCAAGGACATTAGAAACCTCTTCAGAGAAATAATATTGGAGAATTACTCAAACATAGAAAAAGAGTGGGACATCCATGTACAGGAGACATTTAGAACATCAACAACACAAGAACAAAGAAGAACTTCTCCATGCCACATAATAAGATATAATAAAATGATTAACATAGAGGCCAAGGAAAGAATCTTAAATGCATCTAGAAAAAATAATGGGTGGCATCCAGTGGAAAACATTAAAAATCATTCTGGACTTCTTAACCCAAGTCATGAAAGAGGGACTGGTATGATGTACTCCAAATCCTGAAAGAAAACAACTTTCAACCAAGACTACTATATCCAGCAAAGATATCCTTCAAAATTGACAGAGAAATAAAAACTTCCAAGACAAGCAGAAAATAATTCATGACTACTGAACCAATACTAAAGAAAATACTTAAAGAAATAAAACACAAGGAAGAATAAAAATAAATACCAGAACCAGAGAAGGGGGAAATTACACCAGATGGGCAACTAAGTGAAGAAGAAATACCACTAAATCAAACAGAAAATATAACTCAAAATGACAGGAAACACAAATCAGCTCTCAAAAATAACACTGAATCTTAAAGGTCTAAATTCCACAATTAAAAGGCATAGACTGCAAATGTGGATTAAAGAACATAATCCAGCCGGGTGTGGTGGTGCATGATTGTAATCCCAGTACTTGGGAGGCGGAGACCGGAGGATCCGGGTTCGTGGCCAGCCTCAGCTACTTAGTGAAGCCCTCCACAACTTTGTGAGACCCGGTTTCAAAATAAAAAGATAAAAAATAGGGCCGGTGGTGTAGCTCAGAGGTAAAACACCCCTGGGTTCAACCCCTGGTACCGCAAAAAAAAAAAAGAACATAATAATCCATCTATATGCTTCTTGCAAGAAACTCACCATACAGGCAAAGTTATCTATAGACTACAGGCAAACGTATGGAAAAAGATATACCATGCAAATGGAGACTGAAAACAAGCAAGGATAGCAATGCTCATATCCAATAGACTTTAAGCTAAAACTTATCAGAAGAGACAAAGCAGGTCTTTTTTTTTCTTATTTTTTTAAATTTATTGGTGCGTTGTAATCATACATCATGATGGGTTTCAGGGTGGTCGAAGTATACATGCACACATCGGTCAGTTAGCCCTCTTTTCTTACTAATAAAATGACCAATCCAACAAGAAGGTGTAAGGTAGTAAACATTTATTCCCTAAATGTGGGTGCATCCACTTGTATAAAACAGTCTTCAGGACATTAGGTCTCAAATAGACCCAAATACAAAAATATTTTGAGATTTCAACCCACTACTCACACAACTAGTTCGATCTTCCAGGCAAAACATGAGTAAAGACTCTTAAGATGTGAAGAACGCTGTAAAACAAATGGACCTAATAAACATATACAAAATATTCCAACCAACAACAGCTATATGCATGTTCTTTTCAGCTGCTCATGGAACTTTCTCCAAAATATACCACATTCTGGGCCACAAAGCAAGTACCAGCAAATTCACAAAAATTAATGATTCCTTGCATCTTTTCAGATCATAATGGAATGAAAGTAGAAATCAACAACAAGAAGACCAAAAGAAATTACATAAATCCATGGAGACTGAATGATACATTTTTGAATGAGGACTAGGTCATAGAAGAAATAAGGGGAGAAATAAAAAAAATTCCTAGAATTAAATAAAAATAGAGACACAACATACCAAAATCTATGGGGCACTATAAAGGCAATTTTAAGAGGAAAATTTATAGCATTGATTGCTCACATAAGAAAAACAGAAAGTCACCAAATAAAACACCTAATGGCACACCACAAGGACTTCAAAAAATAGGGATAGAAAATCCCAAAGCCAGTAGAAGGGAGAAGAAAATTAAAATAAGATCAGGAAACAATGAAATAGAGAACAACAACAACAATCAAACAATACAAAAGATCAACAGAACAAAAACCTAGTTCCTTGACAAGATTAACAAGATTGATAAACACTTAGCAAACCTAACCAAAAGAAAGAGAGAATCAACCCTAATTATTAAAATAATAAATGAAAAATGAGACATCACCACAGACAATGGGGAAATTCAGAGGATTATCAGAAACTACATTGAAAATTTATACTCCAATAAACTGGAAAACATAGAAGAAATTGATAGATTTCTAGACACATACAGCCTACCTAAGTTGAACCAAGAGGATATAGAAAACCTAAATCAACCAATAGCAAGAAAAGAGATAGAAACAACAATAAAAATCCTTCCATCAAAGAAAAGCCCAAGTCCAGTCGGATTCTCAGCTGAATTCTACAAAACCTTTACAGAAGAACTAAACTCAATACGTTACGAGTTAATCCATGAAATTGAAAGAGATTGAACCTTTCCAAACTCCTTCTATGAGGCCAGTATCACCTTAATAGACAAACCAAATAAAGATCCTTCAAGAAAAGAAAATTATAGATCAATAATATCCTTGATGAACATAGATGCAAACAAAATTCTAAACAAAATACTAGTGAAACATTCAAATCCATATCAAGAAAATTGTACACCATGACCAAGTTTTTTTTCATCCCAGGAATGCAAGACTGATCCAACATATTCAAATCAATACATGTCATTCACCACATAAATAAAATTAAGGACAAAAATCACATGATCCTCTCAATAGATGATAAAAAACATTTAACAAAATCCAACGTCCATTGATGTTAGAAAATACTGCAGAAAATTGGAATTGAAGGAACTTCCCTCAACGTCATTAGTCAATATATAATAAACCTGAAGTCTATATCATATTGAATGCAGAAAAACTGTGGGAATTCCCTTTAAAATCAGGAACAAGACAAGGATGCCCACTATCACCACTCCTTTTCAATATAACCCTCAAGACTCTTGCTAGAGCAATAAGACAAGAGAAGGATATCAAACACATTCAAATAGAAAAAGAAGAATTGGAATGATCTCTATTTGCAGATGATACAATCCTATATTTAGAAGACCCTAATAAACTCAATCAAAAGACTTCTAGAGCTTATTAACAAATTCAGCAAAGTAGCAGGATACAAAATCATTTTTTTTAAAACATCAGTAGCAAGCCAGGCGTGGTGGCGCACGCTTGTAATCCCAGTACTTTGGGAGGCGGAGACCGGAAGATCTGGGTTCGCGGCCAGCCTCAGATCTCTCGCTCTCTCCCTGTCTCTCTCTCTCTCTCTCTCTTTCTCTCCCTCCTTAGTGAGGCCCTCCGCAACTTCGTGAGACCCGGTTTCAAAATAAAGTATAAAAAATAGGGCCGAGGGCGTAGCGTGGAGGTAGAACGCCCCTGCGTTCAATCCCCGGTACTGCAAAAACATAAAAAATAAAAAATAAAACATCAGTAGCTTTTCTATATGCCAACCATGAATACACTGAAAAAGAAATCCAGAAAACAATTCCATTCACATGGAATTCTCCATGGACCTGGAGAACATTATTTTAAGTGAGATTAGCCAGTCACAGAAAGTGAAAGGTCATATGATTTCTCTCATGTGCAGAAGCTAAGGAGTAATCAGGATACCAGAGGGACTTCAGATAATGGAGGAGAAACTCCAGTGGAGACAGGGAGGGAGTTAGTGGAAGGGGGGAGGGGTAGAATAAATGAAGGGCACACTTCCACTGACATTATGTACATATGTGAAAATACCAATGTCAATCACAGAATCCTGAATGGGGAAGTGGGGAGTAGGGAGGAGTCGAGGGAGAGCCCACTGAGTGCATGCAGGTCACTAGTACTGTGAACTACATTATGATGTGAGACTATGATGCACCAATAAAAGTATAATAAATAAATAAATAAATAGAATTGCTGTATGCTTCTCAAGTCTTTTGAAAGGCTTTTGAATATTTTCACCATAAAACAATGATAAATGTTTGAGATCAATATATTTACCCTTATTTTAATGTTACTGTATATATGTACAGAAACAACACATGGTACCCCTGAAATATGTACATTTTCATGTTTCATGTATCAATTCAAAACTAACAAATAAAAACATTTTTTTTGGTACTGAGGATTGAACTCAGGAGTATTCTACGTCAAACTATACACCAGCCCTTCTTGTTTATTATTTTGAAACAGTCTTAGTAGCTGAGGGTCTCACTAAATTGTTGAGGCTGACATTGAACCTGCAATCCTCCTGTCTCAGTCTCCTCCGTACTGGGATTACAGGCACGAGCCACCACACGCACTAAATAAAAGCATTTTGAATGAGAATATTCAATTGATCTACAGCAGGATGTTAAAATGTGATTTTTTAAATGAGTCAGTTTTAATTAGTTTTTTATAGAGGCAATATATATATATATATATATATATATATATATATATATTTACAAATATTACATATATTTACAAATATATGTAAAATTTGCCATTTTAACCATGTTTTAGTGCATAATTCAGTGGCATTACTTACATTCACAATGTTGTAAGTAATCATAACTATTTCCAAAACTTTTTACTACCCCAAAGAAAAAAAACCTATACAAATTAAGCAACAACTCCTCACCTGCTCTCTCCCTAACCCTAGTGACCACTGATCTTTCTATTTCTATGATCCACCTCTTCTAGATATTTCATGAAGTGGAATCATGCAGCATTTGTCATTGTGCCTGGCTTCATTCACACACCATGTTTTTGAGGTGTATCTATGCTCTCGAGCAATGGGTGAATAACTCGTCCTCAGACAACCCTCCAAAATGCTCATAGCTCGGCTTTGGAGAAGTAGGAGATGGAAAAGATTTCAAAGTAATGTGTATTTAAACAAACCCAAAGTGTGACTATTTTGGGGTTTCTGAGTAGAATTTTATGCATGGGATTTGGTGATTAACCAGGTGATTAATGAAAATCAGAAAACTTTAATAAAACACATGCCAGAAAAAATTCATTGTAGTCCCAAATGTACACTGGCCAAGAAAGGACCAAAATCTTAAGATGTCATTTCTGGCCCTATTTTAACATGGTTTTGCAACCAAGGCCCCATAGAATTCAGCATATTACATATGTGGTAAAATATTTTCAAACTAGTTAGCTACCTACCTTACATCACATTCAAAGATAAATTAGCTTTCAATTTTGGTACTTAAGAAATTGAGTGTGTTATATGTTCCTTGTATGGACTTTTGACTAGTTCACACCCAAAAGCTTTTTCCAACATAATTATTATTAGTAATTTTTGGCAATAATTAAGTAGTATAACTGGTGGTTTGTTCTGACCACCTTAGCACTTATTGCATAAAGCACATTATCACTGAAAAGTACTCATATTTGACATTCCTAGACTTCATAAACCAGATGGTCACAAAATGTATTCACTCGATTACACATTAGCTTTCATATTACCTAGACAGGAGGATGTTGAAGCAGCACAAATACTCATTTAATGCTAAAACTGAGTGAGGAATGGAACTAAGGACTTCAGTAAATTTATCCCGTGTTTTCTTCCCAACAGCTTTATATAACTGGGACTGTTTTTCTGCATTTTACAAAGAAGTAATAATCTCTTGGGTGAGCATCTCAATAGTTGCAAAGTTCGAATTCAGCCTAAACAACATGAAGGCATGCATTTTATCTTAACCGATGTGCTGCAGAGTGTGTTGTGGGAACACACTGGGGTCCTAATGGTAAAGACCCATGGGAGAAAATTGAGACAGGTCTTATTTTGAGGAAAAACTGTTTCCCTTAAGCAGCTTATTTGTTCTTATTTTAGGGATGTTATAAATATTGTAACTCTCCATTTCTCCTTTGTGAACCTGAGAATCAAATTTGTAGCCTCTGTATATTAACTGTAATGTGACATAATATGCCTTTCACTTATTAATTTCCTCTCATTTTAATTCATATTTCTTTGGGATTTATTTTATTATTTGTTTTATATACAAACAAGATAACAACCTCAAATCTTAGATGAAAGACAGACTATAAGCCTAAGCAAATGCATATATACATTTATTTATTTATTTACTTCTTCTTCTTTTTTTTTTTGATACTGAGGATTGAACCCAGGGACATTCTACCTATTTTTTATTTTGAAACATGGTCTCCCTAAATTGCTGAGGCTAACCTCCAACCTGTGAGCCTCCCAAGAGCTAGGATGACAGGTGTGTGCCAACACACCCGGCTTACATATATACTTTTAATGGAAATTCGTGTTTGCATTTCTTATGTTATATTCCAACTCAAAATGGAAAGTATGAAGGAGTTAACTTATATAGAGCAATAACAATACTTTAGTGATATGAGTATTCAATCCACTTTAATATACGTTTATTAATATATGTATATATTAGACTCAAAGGCATGTGTTGGTCTAAGCATATATTTTGTGACAGTTTTCAGCACAGTCATATGAGCTCAGATAAGCCAGTGGATCACTTGCGAAGACAAATGCAGTCTGAGCACTCTGTGATTCATGCCAGAACATCTCTTGCTACAATACACTTTTATGTGTCTTCCACCTGCAAGTGATTCTTATGCTAGGTAATTGCAAACAATTGCTGCTAACCCCGATGATTTCAATGACAGAGACAAAAATGTCAGAGAACACGACAATCATTTCGAATGGAAATGTCAAGGTATCCATTAGTGAGGCGCATGGTAAGTGTGGAAAGGTCAGTGTTCTGCGATGCTGCCATTGCATGCAATGCTGCTTTCCTTTAACTTCTGAGGAGGCGCATATTATTTGCACAATGTACAACATGTTCCACGGGGAAACATTTTATGATATGACTCAAGAGTCGTGTTAGATTGGATAATACACCACAGAACAAAGTTTGCTGTTTACCCTTAACTATGCCTTCAATATTCAAGGTCACTAGCTGGATCCCCATGGATAGGAATTTGATGTAAGGAATTAGAGTTTTCCTTTGAGATGACTGGGGCTTGGTGTGTTATTAATGCAGAACCAGTTAAACCCTGTGGTCCTGTGTTGCCCTGAGCTTTTTCACCGACAGCGATGAGAAGTTTGCCTCGCCTCACTTAAGTTTGTGTATCTGAAATGCTAAATAAATATTGAGTCTGACACCCTCATTTCAATATTGCTAGTCCCTGAATGATATTGGCATCTGTCTTCCTGTTTTCTCTAATCAGTAAATGCTTTCTACACTCTTCCAACATGGTTTTAAAGAAATAAAATGTTGAAACGCAATAATAAAAGACTCCTCGCCTACCCGTTCCAAAAGTAATAATTTCAATCTCTCATCTGGTAATCACTGAAGGGGAGAAAAGAAGAAAGTCAAAAATTTCTCTTATTTCATTTTTTTACAGAAATTATGCCTTTAGCATACATTCTTTCACTGAAGTTAGTACTACAAATATGTTATAAATGGCTACTTTTCAGGTTGTCAGCATAGAGCATTTTTTGTTGATAATAACAGTAACAAAAGAACATACTTGCATTGTTGAAAGAGAATAAAGTGCACAGCTACCAAGTATTGTTCCTTTCTTTTGAGGATAAATGGAAAATAAAAATATGCTGAACTTAAATCTAGTTAGGTTCAATAAAAAATAAAAGAAAATTGGTATACTTTTCACGTAGTCTCAAATGATAAGTATGCAGGCTTAATTATATGTAAATATAGATATGGATGTCCATTATTAATCATTAGTATAAAATACTGGTCAAATAGCCAGGCATGGTTGTGTATGCTTGTAATCCCAGTACTTGGGAGACTGAGACAGGAGGATCGAGGCTCTCTGCAACTTAGTGAGACCCTGTTTCCAAATGAAGAATAAAAAATAGGACTGGGGGTATAGCTCAGAGGTAAAATGCCCCTGGGTTCAATCCCCAGTACCGGAAAAAAAAGTACTAGTCAAATGAATTAATGTAAATTTTATTTACATTATCTAAATGCTGATTTTTTTTTGTACTAGGGATTGAACCCAGGGGCATTATCCCTCTGAGTTATACCCCCCCAACACACCCTCAGCTCTTTTTAATTTTTGTTTTGAAACAGTTTCTTCTTACGTTGCTGAGGCTGTTCTTGAACCTGCCATCCTCCTGTCTCAGACTCCCAAGTACTGGGCATAGAGGCATGCACCATCACACCAGCTCTAATTTCTGATATTAAAACAGAGAATATTTTTGTGGCCTGGGAATTTTCACATTTAATTTCTTTTCCTTTTCTAGGGTATGATTTACTTTTCCATTGTTGTAATAAAGTTAGTTATAAGCCCTATAAACTGTAAAGTTTTGTAGACTCTGTCTCAGATATTTCATGTATAAAAGGAGACAATTATGAGTACCTGCATCCAAAGATTGCAATAAAGGATAAAACATGAGCAGCATTTAATTCTATGTTGGCACTTAAGTGCTCAATACCTGTTAGCCATTTTCATTGTTGCTCTTTTTAATATTAAATGGGAGACACTAAAACTGGGTTTGTGTGTGAAATATGTGGAGACCAGATGCCTCACTCTCGGGAATTGTTCTATAGTTTAGGCTTAAATCCATTGAGTCACGATAACCCAGGATTTGGATCTCAGCTTACAACTCTCTAATCTGGTTTTATTTTTTGGTTTCCAAAATAAGTTTAAATTTTAGAAGTCAGCATTCATTAACCAAACAAAACCAGTGTGGGAGGGGGTCTTACTTAAGTAGCAGAAGTGTCTAAATAACTCACACTGGCAAGTAAGTTGAAGGACCAGTGTATAAGTTATTTGCTATGAGCACTCATACATTTTGAATAAAATGGTCTGTGAGATCAAGGCATCAATCATAAAGCAGCCTGGTTAACACAGAGGTGGATCATTCAGTGTTTGGACTTTAAAAATTCTATTAAGCTGGGCTATCTAGTTAAATTGTTTCTCTTCCTCCTCTGCATTGAAGATAATTCTTATCACACCAATGTGAATGCATTCTGTCTCACACAGCATAATACTCTTTCTTTCCTGCATAGAGTTAGACAATGAATAAATACCACCACACTTTTTCTACCCAATGTTCCAGTCCCCCGTGGCTCTTTAGTAGACATCAAAAGCACTATTACTTTGTGACAGACTGCGGTTGGCAAAATAATTGTGCCTGATAGATGTTCACATCCTAATCCTCAGGAACTTTAAATATGTTACTTTACATGGTGAACAGGATGTTATGGGTGTTGAGTCAAAGCCTCGAGTTTGGGAGATTATCCTGGATAACGTGGGTGGGCCCAGGGTAATCAAAAGGGTACTTATAGGAGGAAGGCAGGAGAGTCTGAGAGAGATTTGAAGATGCTAGATTGCTGCTTTGAGTATTCAAGAAGGGGCATGACCCACATAATGTGGGTGGTCTCTAGGAGCTGGAGAAGGCAAGGAAGGACTCAGATTTTATCCCAGGGTCTCCTGAGGGGACCCTAGCTCTGCTTCCATCTTGGTTTTAACCAGTTGGATTCATTTCAGACTTCTGACCTCCCCAAATCTAAGTAGATCTATGTGTGCTATTTTAATTCATTAAGTTTGACATAGCTTATTAGAGCAGATATAAGAAAAGTCACCGCTCTGCTTGAAACACACAAGTGGTTTTCCATCTGACTCAAAGGAAAGGGGAAGCCCTGGAGACGATGGCTTGAGGGCTTGTGGGCTCACACATGGCCCCTCCTGTGAGATCTCATGCCCCATCCACATCTCTTATCCTCCTTCCTTCATCTTATGCAGTACACCTGTACCCTTCACTTTTCTTGCAAATGTCAATATGACTCTGTCTAGACTGCTTTCTAAACAGTTTTTGCTGCCATATCTTATATGGCTCATATCCTCAATTATTTCCAGTTGTATCACATTCAAGATCAGCATCCTCTGACAAACCTATTAAAAACCATAGTACACTATCCTGTCTTAACACTCTGTATTCTCCCTCTCTGCTTTCTTTTTGTCATATCACTTACTATATCCTAGCATGGAAATTTGCATATTTAGTTCACATGCTAAATTGCTAAAAGCTCTAAGGGGGAGAAGGTCATATCTATTTTATTTAATGCCATGTCTCCAGTGTTCGGCACATAGTATGTATTCAGTAGATACTTTTTAATTAATGAAATGAATGGCACACTAGATTAAAGTTTTACATGAGTAATTATGTTTACTTGTAATTTTTCAAGACTAAATGTATACATGTATATATATCAATGCAATATTGGGAACAACATAATCTTATTAGCATAACATTGATAAACCAGGTTATCTCTAATAATAGAAATCAGTGTTTTACATTTTTAAAAGTCCTGTCTTACATTAAATACTTTGATTCTCAGATTAGACCTATAAAGAAGGTATTATTTTTATGCTTTTTTTGGGGGGGGTACTGAGGATTGAACCCAGGGACATTCTACCTCTGAACTAAGCCCTCAGCCCTTTCAATAGTTTATTTTGAAACAGACTCTCATTAAGTTGCTGAGGGTCTTGCTGAGTTGCTTAGGTTGTCCTCAGACCTGAGATCCTTCTGTCTCAGTCTCCCATGCACTGGCATTAGAGGTGTGCACCACCACACCTGCTTTATGTTCATTTCATTAATTAGGAAATTGAGTTTCAAAAAAACTTTCCTGGACTTTAATAACAAATATTTTAAATCAAGTCATCTTTTCCAATGATTTCTGCTCCTTCATCAGTCATCTCCCAGGATCTATATAACTGTATCCATGTTATTACCCTTTCTTAGCTTCAACTTTCTTGGTAACCAGGTTATGGGATGTTCATGTGTTACTGTCATCAAGAGCAGCCTAGGTTTAATAGAAACATAGAGAAGGATGAAAGGGCAGCGCCGGGCGTGGTGGCGCACGCTTGTAATCCCAGTACTTTGGGAGGCGGAGACCGGAGGATCCGGGTTCGCGGCCAGCCTCAGCTCTCTCGATCTCTCTCTCCCTGTCTCTCTCTCTCTCTCTCTCTCCTTAGTGAGGCCCTCTGCAACTTCGTGAGACCCGGTTTCAAAATAAAGTATTAAAAAAAATAGGGCCGGGGGCGTAGCGCAGAGGTAGAACGCCCCTGCGTTCCATCCCCGGTACCACAAAAAAAAAAAAAAAAAAGAGAAGGATGAAAGGGTACAGATGATCTGCCCTGCAGTTGGAGGGCCAATAGAGCCTTTGCAGTCCTTACCTTATAAAATCTCTTCAAGCAAATTTACTTAGTATTAAGCACCATTTTGGAGAAATTTGACAATATCAAATGCTGATGACATTATGGAGCAACCAGAACGCTCAGATTTTATTAATTGTGAACATAAGTAGTTCCACCTCTTTGGAAAAGTTTGACAGCTATCTGTGATGTAAAATTCACACTTACCATATGACCCAACAAACCCAATACTAGGTATTTACCCAGAAGAAATGAAGACATCTGCTTATATAAAAACATGTCATGGTAACCAAATGTGCATCAACTAGTGAAAGGGTAAATACACTGTGGTGCATCTACATAGAGGTATACCACTCAGCAAAAGAATGGACTAGATTCGTGCCACCCGGTTTCAAAATAAAGTATAAAAAAAAAAATAGGGCCGGGGGTGTAGCGTGGAGGTAGAACGCCCCTGGGTTCAATCCCTGGTACCAAAAAAAAAAAAAAAAAAGAATGAACTAGAGATGCATCTTACCACATGGATTAATCTTAAAAAAAAATATACTATGTGAGATAAGTTATCCTTAATAGGTGCTATAGTTTGGATCTTAAGTGTCCTCCTAAGGCCCTTGTGCCACATGCTTGCTCCTAGCCCAGGGCACTATTGGAGATGATGGAACCTTTAAGAGGCAGGACAGAGTGGGGCGTCTTCAGGTCACTGGGGCATGTGATAGAAGGGGACTGTGGACCTCAGTCCCTTGTTCTTTCTCTCTTTTACTTTCTGGTCCTGTGATGAGTGTTTTGACTAGACCATGTGCTCTCCCCATGATGAGCTGCCTCTACACAGGCCCAAAGCAACAGGCCAGCTAGTCATGGGCTGAAATCTCTAAAACTATGAGCCAAAATAAACCTTTTCTAAGTGGATTATCTTAGGCATCTTTACAGGAACAGAAAGCTAACATAAAAGCTTTGTAATCATTGTATGTTTTCATTTAGATGTCATTTTAGAAAAATCCAAACCGTGAGAACTTAACCAAATCAATGGTAGGTAGCTAGCAGCTGGGCAGGGAGTGGGCATTGACTACAAAGGTATATCAGAGAAATTTGGGGGATACTGAAAATGTTTTGTATCTTCATTGTGATGATAATCGCATGATTGAAGAACTTTGTCAACATCATAAAAATTAAACCAGGTGCAGTGGTACACACCTGTAATCCCAGGTTTGAGGCCAGTGCATGCTATCTTAACGAGATCCTATTTCAAAATAAAAATAAATAAGTAAATAAATAAATAAATAAATAAATAAATAAATAAAATAGGGCTGGGTGTGCCACTCAGAGGTAGAGAGCCTATGCGTTCAATCCCTACTACCACAAAAAATCATAAAATTATATTTCTAACACAGATGAATTTTATTATATTTAAATTATACCACAATAAATAAGATTAAATAAAAATAAAAACTGTATTTCTTGTGACAGAAAGATTAATTTTGGAGAGTTAGAATTTGAAGCAGTGCTGTTTGACTTTAGACTGTTTATGCTATCACTCTGCTGTACTACCCCAATAATTAATTAAATCAGTTACTTCTTACTAAATAATTCCTTTCCACTTTGAGGTTTCATTTCATTGGCTTTACTCTATAAGAAAATTTTCTATGACTACACTTAATGTAGTGTTAATTTTAGAAGAAACAGTTAGTATTTATAGAGTAACAGTTATAGCTTAGTTTTACCAACTCTATCTCCTTAACCTTTTTTGGTATGCATGTACTACTGGGGATTGAACCCAGGGGCGTTCTATCTCTGGACTACACCCCTAGCTCCATTTTATTTCTTATTTTGACACAGCGTCTTGCTAAGTTGCTGAAAGCCTCACTAGGAGGAAGAGGCTGGCCTCAAATCTGAGATCCTTCTGTCTCAGCCCCTCAAGTACTGGGATTACAGCCAGGGTTAAGTTCCACAAGATTATTCATTTGTGATGTGATATTCCACGTGCAAGCTCACTTTTCTATTTTTAAAATCTGGTCTTCATGAGGAAGATTATCCCACAAGGAACTGAAACTTCAGTGAGCTTCTTGAGGTAGCTAGTGACCCTCCACTTTCATCAGTAGCTTTAGAAGTGTTTTCTATCTCCTTTGCACCCTACAGTGTATCTTTGTCAAGAAGTGCCTCTTTCATCCCTCGAAAACAGTAAGAATGACTCATTTATTTAGCAGAGAATTCAATTTTCTGCAACGGAAGTTGATCTTCCTTTTCAGGGGTTCTTAGAGATGATTGCATGGTAAAGACAATACAGATGTTCTAGTTCTTTCAAAAGTTCTCTGGGTTTTCAGTTGAATTTTGTAATACTATCCCAATGAATACAGTTTAGAACTGTAGATGTATAAACATAATTCAAAGTTGTTTTGTCTTATGACATGTTAATTGCAGGATTTAAAATTTCTATGTGGTCTACAATAATTTTGTAGCCCTAGGGTATAATTTATTTTATCTTCAGGGCTAATAATTTATTTATTAGAAACAAGTATTGAAAATAGGGAAATAAGGAATTTTTTTCTTAAAAAACTGCATTTTAAGAAATTCAAGGTTTTTTAGAACTCTTTTTTTTTTTTGCGGTACTGGGGATTGAACCCAGGGGTGTTCTACCTCCGCGCTACACCCCTGGCCCTATTTTTTATACTTTATTTTGAAACCAGGTCTCATGAAATTGCGGAGGGCCTCACTAAGTAGAGAGAGAGAGACAGAGACAGAGAGAGAGCTGAGGCTGGCTGCGAACCCGGATCCTCTGGTCTCCGCCTCCCAAAGTACTGGGATTACAAGCGTGAGCCACCACGCCCGGCTTTAGAACTCTTTTCAGTCACATCTATGACAGAAAAAATAAATTATGTTGACGTTTCTTCTTTATCTAAACATATTGAACTATAATTATTACCTTTATCATTGGTCACTTCCAAATACATAGCTGAATAATATGAAATTGCAGTGTGCCATGCATAGTTTAGCGCTGAATCTACATCTTGTCATTGTTGGCTTCCTGACTTGCATGTAGTTAATGAGTTGATAATTTATTCAGATTTATTTTTCATTACATAAAATAATCAACTACAGGTCATTAGAAGCTTCCATGAAGTTAGAAGAAAGTGGAGCAGATTGGCTGAAATAGATATTCTGTCTTCTCTAAGACAGTCAGGATATTCAGTAGTTCCTGGCCTCCCTTCTTAAATGAGAGATGTGAATTCTGCCATTCTTAGGACTTGTCTTACTGGTTTGACTGACATTTTTGATCTGCTTTTGACCCAGTGATACATTTTAGAAAATGTCCTTCAAATTTATTTTCATATAAAGTAAAATATAATACCTTTTATTTTCTTTTCCAAATGCTTAGGTATTCATGGGCCATCATCCCATATACCTTTTCCAAAAAACTATCTTGAAGCTCTTTCACAACCTATTTTGTACATACATTAGCATTTTGTAGCCGCACATTTGGGCATCTTAGGCTTTTTTATTATGATTGTTGTATCTAGAGATATTCACATATAGGCCTTTTATGGATTTCTGTTTCTATTTCTCTTGGGTAAACACTCCAAAGTGGAATTCAACCTAGAAGTGAAATTGCTAAAATACAATAAATATACAACCATTTTATAAAATATCACAATATTGTTTCCATAATGACTTACTGTTTTGCATTCTCCCTGCAACAAATGACATTTCCTTTCTTCTCACATATTCACTAAAACTTGGTATTGTTAATTTTTTAAACTTAGTTCTACTATTGAGTGTTCAGTGATCTTAATTTATGCTTTTCTGATGACTGTGATATTGAACATCTTTCTATGGGCTTAAAAGCTATTTTATATCTGCTTTTATGAAGTGTCTGTTTAAATATTTCATCCACTTTTTCTTGTTATTGAGTTGTCAGTGTTTTTTATATATTCTGGATATAGCACCTTAGTTAGATATGTTTTAAAAAAATCTCCTTGCCTATGACTTGCCTTTTTTATCTGCATCTTTAAAAAGTAAAAGTCCATAGTCTTAATAAGCTCTATTTTTATGTCTATGATCCATTTTTTAATGAATTTGTGTATTTCTATGAGATAAAGGTCAAAGTTCATTTTCCCCTAAACATATCTAGTTCTTCTACCACTATTTGTTAGGTGAAAAGATAAGCTATTCCTCAACGAATTCTCTTAGAAACCCCATTGAAAATCAACTGGACATTTAAATGTGGCACTATTTGGACTCTGTTCTCTTATAACGATAAGAGATAACCATTACACCAGTACAGCACAGTAATGATTTTTTTTTGGTACTGGTATTGGGAATTGAACCCAGGGATATTCTACCTCCAAGCTACACCACCAGTCCCTTTTTATTTTTTTAATTTGAAACAGGGTCTTGCTAACTTGCTGAGGAAGGATCTTGCTAAGTTTCTGAGGCTGGCCTTGAACCTGCCATCCTCCTGTCTCAGACTCCTAAGTACTGGGATTACACTCAGGCACCACCACACCTGACATCTTTATAGTAAATCTTGAGATCATATTTTTAAAAATATATATAATTAGTTATATATTTATAATTATATAATTATATATATAAATTTATAATTATATATAAATTATATATTTATAATTATATATATACAATTACATATATATAATTACATATATATAATTACATATATAATTACATATATAATTATTACATATATAATTAGCACATATATAATTATATATATTACATATATATAATTACATATATAATTATATGTATGTAATTATACATTGTTGTGAGATTCTTAGTTGATTCATTCAGCATGTACAGAACATCACTCGGTCTGTTTCCCTCCACCCCTCCATACAATCCCCCCACCCCACCTCCGCCCTCCTATACATGATGGTGAAATTCCTAGTGATACATTCATATGTGCACATAACGTAATTTGTTCTACTTCTTTCCCCATACCTCCTCTTTCCCTTCCCTCCTCCTTCTCCCAATTCCTTTCCATCACTCTACTGACCTTTTTCCTCTTTTTTATGAATTCCCTTTTCTTTCCTATTTTCTCTCTAGCTTCTACATATGAGAGAAAACATGCAGCCTCTGATTTTCTGAGTCTGGCTGATTTCACTTAGCCCGATGCTCTCCAGTTCCATTCATTTTCCTGCAAATGATATATGTCTCAGTAATAATTTTGAAAAATTTTATATATGCAGATTTACACATGAGACAAGTTACACAGATGAAAGTTCTGCATTATGTCAGAGCCATAGTTTTGCTGGTTAAAGATTCTTTATAAATCTACATTATTGTTTGATCTTGTTGGAATCTTTTTTTTCTTTTTGTGGTATTGGAGATGGGACCCAGGGGCATTCTACATCTGAGCTACATCCCCAGCCCAATTTTATTCTTTACTTTGAAACAGGGTCTCACTAAGTTGCAAAGGGCCTCACTAAGTTGCTGAGGCTGGCCGCGAACCTGTGATCCTCCTGTCTCAGCCTC
>PVJS01007789.1:0-17295 GCA_004027185.1 Glis glis | reverse complement strand
GATTGACTTAGTTTTACTAAAAATCCCTGTTAAAATTTTGGTTGGGAATATATTGAATATATAGCTTAATTTGGAAAGGATTGGCATCTTAGGAAAAAATGAGTTTTTCAATCTATGGCCATGGTCTGACTTTCAATTTATTTAGTCTTCTTTACTTTCCATCTCTAATGTTTTGTATTTTTCAGTGTATAGATATTGAAAAACTTTTGATAAGTTTACTCCAGAGTGTTTTATTTTAGGCTAGTATAAATAGTATATATTTTTAAAAATTTTTATTCAGTAAATGTTCATTGCTACTATATGGAAACACAACTGAATTTTGTAAAAATACTTCATTATCTTGTACTATTGCTAAATTCCATTATCAGTAATTACTAATTTCTTTTGGTAAATTCTTCAAGAATTTTTTTACATATACCATCATGCTGCCTACAAATAATGCAGTTTTACTTCTTCCTTTCCAATCTGTATAACTATTTTTTCTTGCCTTATAGTATTTGTAGTATCTCCAAAACAATATTAAATAGAAGTAGCAAGAGCTGACATCTTGACATTTTTTCTAACCTTAGGTAGAAAGTATTGAGTTTTTCACTGTTAAGAATGACAATAGCCATAATTTTTGCAGATGCCTTAAATTAGAATATGGATGCCCCTTCGTTTTCCCAGTTTTCTCAGAGACTTTTTACTTTGTTTTTTGAGATAAAGTTACCTTATTTGGTGTACAGTTCTATGAATATTGAAAAATATGTAGAGTTGTTTAGCCATCACAACATAAATAGAAAACAGTTCCACAGCCTCCCACACTGCCTGAAGTTACCCATCTCCCTCATGGTCAATCATTCTCCAACTCGAGCCCCTGGCAGCCACTGATCTGTTTACTATAATTTTTCTTTGTAAAATGCCATGTAAGGAGAATCATACAGAATGTGGCCTTTTGAGTCTGGCTTCTTTCATTTACAGCTTTCATTTAAATTTATTCAAAAATTGCATGGATCATTACTATACTTTGTGCCATATTATTACTCTAATACTTCCCTTCTCTTAAAGGAGAAGAAATAGAAAGTTGAAATGTCTAAATAACATTCTCAGGAATACTCAGCTAGCAAGGGTCTGAACTGGTATTCATACTCGGTTTTACTTCATTCTAAATTCTGTGTTATTTTCTGTGCAGCTATTCTACTTTAAATGTGTTCATGTGTGTGAAGAAATACTTGGAAGTAACATATCATAATTTTAATAGTGTTTGTCTCTGGTTAGTGGGCTTTTAAATGCTTTGATTTTATTCTTCATTTCTTTATATATGTTTTACTTTTATAATTATCCATTTCTTTAAAAATCCACATATAAGCCGGGCGTGGTGGCGCACGCTTGTAATCCCAGTACTTGGGAGGCCGAGACCGGAAGATCCGGGTTCACAGCCAGCCTCAGCTACTTAGTGAGGCCCTCTGCAACTTAGTGAGACCCTGTTTCAAAATAAAGAATAAAAAAATAGGGCTGGTGGTATAGCTCAGAGGTAGAATCCATATATAGACACACATGCATCCACGATGAATATAATTTAAAAGGTCATTTATCTTCTCTATAATAAATCATAGATAATATACTCCATTGTCAAATGCTAAGCATCTCTCCATTCCAAGCCTTGCTTACCATAAGCAAAAATATTTGAAGTTGCCTCATCAAAGAAAGTGTATGCATTCTGAGATATTTTTTAGAATAAAAATTATTCATCTGATCCTCATTATTATCCCAGGGTAGCCACTTACTTTTTAAACCCTTGGATAAAATGTGATTTCTTTAGCTTTAAAAATTCATTTTTAGAATCAGACTCAAAATTCCTTCTCTTTTTGTGTATTTTTTAGAAGGGACAGCTATTCTTTATTATGTCACATCAAACAATTACTTATTACAACTCATCTAATCTCTCATCAATTCTTAACATTTTTTTGCTCTCAAAATATTACTTGAATTTGTCTGTTTCTATTTCTATTACTATGATCACAGCAAAGCCACTGTCATGACTTACATGGATTTATTCTATAGTTTCTTAACGGCTGTTTCAACTTTCACTCGATCTGTTTCAGGATCTCATTACACAATATCCAGAGTCAATTATTTAAGCCACCACTCTGATACTTAACAGCCGGCAGTGGCTCCACATTGCATTAAGAATAAAATCCATACGGTTAACTATACCTTACAAGGACCTGTATGATCCAACCACTAGACACATCGCCAGTCCCATTTTTAGTCTTTTTCCCCCTCTCTCTTCTCCAGCTGTGCCGGTCTTCTTTGATAATTTCAATGTTGTTAAATTCTTTCCTGTTTCACTGTTCTCTGAACACATGTTTTTCCTCCTCCCTTTAATGCTTGGTCTCCAGGCTCTTCATTTGACTGGTTCTTTCTCAAAGTTCAGGCCTTTATATCCTAATAAAGCTTTCCTTTGGAACTTTCTGTAATTTAGTTCCTTTCACCATTCTTTCTTATATTATCATCCTCAAAGTATATCAAATATCCTAATTTTATGATTATTTCCTTGTTCATTACTTTCCTACCCCTCTAGAACATAGATTTTTGAAGAATTGATACCATATTGGTTTAATTTACAAATGTATATAAAGCAGGTGGCACAGGCTTGGCATTTTACACAGTTCTGCATAGTACAATGTAATGATGGTTCTGTAAGACAACTTGGATGCTTAAGTTCTTGTCTGTGTAGGTGTGTGCACATGTGCACAACCATATATGTATACACCTACATATGTATTGCTACAAACATGTATGTGACTCTTAACCTGTATGTTGAATGACTGCATGATTGAATAGTAACATGCCCATTTAATTATTAATTCAATGCTATCATAATTAATTAATTTCTACATGTATTAACTTATACATATCTATATATCATCATAAACTGAAATAAATAGAAACACATTTCATAAACTAGAGGATATATTCATAAAAACCTTGGTTTTTGAAACATAGGAAAACTACCATTTTCCCCCTGTCTATTATAGATATCATTTGGTCCATAGAATACTAAGGGTCAGAAATTCAAGGTTTATGGATTTCCAGAAACATTTCATCAAAATGCTGCAAGTAACATCTTCCCTATTTATGATTTGAAATCATGCCATCAAAATAGTGACTCCTTCTTTATCTGCACCCACCCAGTCCCAGCATCATTGATCATCCTACTAAGCTAGGACAGAGGATTATTTAAACTAGAAGATTTTAGGGTGAGTGTATAGAGTTCATTTCCAGGATTATTGGACATTGTCACAAAATCATATAGGCAGGAGGGAACATAGACACAATAATTGTTGGGGTGCCTTATGAAAAATATAAATAGAGCCAAAGATGGACATTTTAGACACTGATTTTTAGATATTATGGTCTTGTTGAAAGATAATGAATGTATTGGCTATAACCCAAATGAAAGATCACCCAGTTGAAAAATATTATTGCTGATACTACTAATGTATAAACATAATCATTATCAATCTACCATATAACATGAGAAGATTCAGAGTACATTAATTAATCTGGTTCTATTTTACTTAATAAAATTGACATGAACACACACACACACAGACAATGGTGAAAGCAAAAGATAGCATGGAAATATTATACTTAAATAATATATTTACATACCTAGGGTTACAGTTGCTCATTTTCATCACAGGATAATCAATAACCATTGTCACAGAGTCAAAGGAGAGCCTTTTATCACTGCTTCCTGACCACAAGATATATCCTCCATTATGTTCCTTTGAATCGTCTATTTCTTCTGAAATTCCTACCCATTCAAGCAATTTTCAAGCTTCTTTATGAAATGCTGCCTCTACAAAGATTTTTCTAATAAATGATATGCAATCAGCAAGTCGACCTTCATTGCTAATAGTTCTATTGTCTGTAACAGAATCAATGGTGAATCCAAGTCTGAGACCCTTTCTTACTTATAGAACACTTGTAATATCTGAAACCTGTAAATGAGTAGAGTTATAGCATAAAATTGTCTAGATGCAGGACAACATGTTTATTCTTTTCCCTAAGAAGAGAAGTTTATTGCTACAGGGAATCACTAATCAATCCTGAGATAATTCAAGAAAAGAACAATTCAATAAAGATGGTGGTTTTATTTGCTTATTTGAAGAGTTAACATGCACTGATTGTTTATATGTATCCTGTTAATTTCTAAGCATGTTATAGTTCTGTACGTCTTATATATATAGAATATATAGAATATATTTTACTCTCCACAGCAGTTCTTTGTTACATGTAAGAAAACATTTTTCAATAAACAAACAGTCAACAAGTGGTAGGATGGTAGACCTTTTTAGTAGCAGCTTTCTTTAGTGTTTTGTTTTTTTAAAAAGAAGAATATTAACAAAATCCCACAAGATTAATCCAAAAATTATTCTCATACCATTGGTGGTATTCATGGCAGATCAGAGCCAGCAAAAATTCTGTGTACTTACTCTCTGATGTTGATGGATATAATTCTAACCATTATAATTACATTATTAGCACTTGTGAAATATTTTTGAATTTATATAAAAATCTATAAACATATTGTTAATAATTACTTAACATTAACTCTGTAATAGGTTTTAGTTCTTACAATAAATCACTTTAAAGTATTATGGATCACAAAATTATTAATTTCAATAGGACTTAATTGGCTAGAAAATGTTTATCTTCAAATAATTTCCAAGAAAATACATGGATGATAAGTCTTCTGATTTCTCATTTGGATTTTAGAATTACAATACATTCTCTTTCTGAAATAATTACAATATTTAAATTTTCATGAGACCGTGCCAGTGGCTACTGACATTGCAGCTTCCACATACTGCCAACAAAGAAACCAGGGACCTGTTGTAAATCCAGCAACCGCAGATCATCAGCAACAAAAGCAAGCAGCAACTTGCTCCATGCTCCACAGAGACACAAATGCCTGGAAGCCTGACCAGAACCTGTGACAGCGTGACTGAGCCCACCCCCTCTGCCAGAGATTAAGAGCAGTGCTCAATGAGACCATAAGTCAATGAGTCTCCCCAGGGGAAGACCACCCAGTGCGGCCTCAGGGACTCGCATGGCAAGCAATAGACTCCTGTGGTCTGAGACTTTGCGGATCACCACTCTGGAAATGGAAGTGGAGTCTGCTATAGGATACAATAGATGTGCAGATAAGCAGACAGCCCCGGCAACATTTGGGCCAGACAGACCTACAGCCTGCAGGTCACAGCCCCCTTGCAGTGCTCCCAGGGATTGCCACAGGACACATAGTTGTGCTACCTGGGGAAAAATTAGACCAACTCAGCCTTCTCTGTGGAAAACGTGGAGTTCCATGTTTGCAGAATTGGTTCAAAGCGACATCTGCCACTTCTGTAGGCAAAGAGAAACACAAACCCAGGCTCCAGTGCTGGCAACAACTGCCATATGTGAAGACATATGTGTAGACAGAGAGAGACATAGGGACAGCCCCAGTGGAGAACGCGGAGACCCACACTTGCAGTGAGAGGTGCACTAGCGTCACTGGGCGCCCGCACAGGTAGTGAGAGGCACCAGGCAAGGGTCCCAATTATGGAAGGAGACCAAGAATTGGGCCCACAAACAGACATTATGCTGAGCAAGTGAGAATAACCATTCAGTAAAGGCTATTCAATTTAAGGCTCACCTAGTAGCAAATATCTACCTCCAGAATTAGATACTTGTAAAGGGAGAGAGATTAGACATGGGAAACCTACAGAGTGAGAGAAAGCTACCAAAAGCAACAAAGGTATAAACTTAAGAAACCTGAAATCAAGAGAAGGAAGAATAGCAAAGAATCAATGAGCTCCCACAACTCCACAACAACAGAACGTGCTAACACAGAAGTACAAAGATTGTCAGAAGGACAATTCAGAACTTTAATAGTAGAAATGATACAGGATTTCCAAAAAGAATTCAGAGAGAGCTTGAAAGTGATGAAGGATCAAATGAACAAAGAATCTGAAACCCCAAACAGGAATCAAAAGGAAGCTCTGAAGGAAGTAAAGAATGCAATAATTGAAATTAAGGTTTCAATACAAACTATCAACAATAGACTAGACCACATGGAAAATAGATCTCACTCTTAGAAGATGGCCTCTCCAAAAATGAATGCATAGTATATATTTTAGAAAAAATAATTTGACAGCATGAACTGGACATTGAAGAGATCTCAGCCAGTCTTAAAAGAGCAAAAGTAAGAATAATAGGCATAGACAAGGGAATAGAAGCTGAAACCAAAGGAATCAATAATCTTTTCAGATAAGTAATATTAGAAAATTACCAAACATAGAAAAAGAGGTCAACACACGGGTACAGGAAACATATAGAACCCCTGATAGACAAGATCAGAGAAGAGGTTCACCACGCCACATAATAATCAAATTGACTAATGTAGAGAACAAGGAGAGAATATTAAAGGCAACTAGAGTAAAAGACCAAGTAACATTCAGAGGCAAACCAATAATAATCACTCCTGACTTTTCAAACCAAGTCATGAAAGCCAGGAGGGCCTGGAGCAACACATTCCAAACTCTGAAAGAAAACAACTTCTATTCAAGATTTATCTACCCAGCGAATATATCTATCAAAATTGATGGGGAAATAAAAACCTTCCATGACAAACAGAAGTTGAAAGACTTTATGTCTTCCAAACCAGCACTAGAGAAAATACTCAAAGAGATTAATTACAAAAAAAATTAAGAAACACCAGAACCAGAGAAACAATGATTTCCATCAAAAGAACAACTAGGCAAAGAAGAACAAACACCATCTCAAACATAAATTAAAATTCAAAATGTTAGGAATTAAAACTCATCTCTCAAAAATCACACTGAATATAAATAGCCCCAATTTCCCAATCAAAAGACATAAGGTGGCAAAGTGGATTAAAAATTACAATCCATCTATATATGCTGCCTGCAAGAATAGATCTTACAAGTATAGATGCTCACAAAGTAAGGGTGAAGGGATGGAGCAAGGTAATCTATGCGCTAATGGAACTCAAAAACATGCAGGAGTAGGAACTATATCAGACAAATCAGACTTCAAACCTAAACTTATCAGAAGAGACAAAGCAAGTCACGTCTTACTGGTAAAAGTAACAATACAGCAAGAGGATATAAAGATAGCCAACATTTATGCCCCAAACATAGGTGCAACCACTTTCATAAAAAAAACTCTTCATGACAGTAAGTCACACATGGATCCCAATACAATAATATTGGGAGACTTCAACACCTCTCTCACACCACTAGATCAATCTTCAAGACAAAAGGTCAGTAAAGATGCCTCAGACATAAGGAACATCATAAACCAAATGGACCTACTAGACACATACAGAATATTCTACCCAACTACAACTGAATTCACATTGTTTTCAGCTTTCTAAAATAGACCATATCCTAGGCCACAGAGTGAGTACTAGCAAGTTCAAAAAATGTGATATAATCCCCTGCGTCTTTTCAGACTATAATGGAATGAAACTAGAAATCAACTATAAGAAGACCCAGAGAAACTACATATACACATGGAGACTGAACACCACACTGCTGAATGAGGAATGGGTCACAGAAGAAATAAGGTGAGAAATTAAGAAATTCCTAGAAACAAACAAAAACAGAGATACAAAATATCAAATTCTCTGGGACACTCTGAGGGCAGTATTAAGAGGAAAATTCTTAGCACTGAGTGCTCACATAAGAACACAAAATCACCAAATAAATAACCTAATGACACACCTTAAAGCCCTTGAAAAACAGGAAAATCTAACCCCAAAGCCAGTAGAAGACAGGAAATTATTAAAATCAGAGCAGAAATCAATGAAGTAGAGAATAAAAAATACAGAAAATCAACAAAACCAAAAGCTGGTTCCTCAAAAAAAATAAACAAGATAGATAAACCAGTAGCCAACCTAACCAAAAGAGAGAATCAACCCAAATTACTAAAATAAGAGATGAAAAAGGTGATATTACAACCGACAGTGTGGAAATCCAGATGATTATCAGAAACTACTTTGAAAAACTATACTCCAAAAAAAATGGAAAACCTAGAAGAAATTGATAAATTTCTAGACACATACAACCTTCCTAAGTTAAATCAAGAAGATGTAGAAAATTTAAACCAACCAATAGCAATCAAAGAGATTGAAGCAGAAATAAAGAGCCTACCATCAAAGAAAAGCCCAGGTCCAGATAGTTTTCCAGGTGAATTTTATAAAACCTTTATAAAAGAACTAATCCCAATACTCCTCAATCTATTCCATGAAATAGAAAGAAATTGGACTCTCCCAAATACATTCTATGGAGCCAACATCACATCAATACCAAAACCAAATAAAGACAGCTCAAGAAAAAAAAAAAAAAACTACAGGCCTATATCATTGATGAACTTAGATGCAAAACTTCTAAACAAAATATTAGCAATGTACATTCAAAACCACACTGAGAAAATAATACACCATGACCAAGTAGGGCTCATCCCAGGGATGCAAGTCTCATTCAACATATGAAAAACAACCCATGTAATCCACCACATAAACAGAACTAAAGATAAAAATCACATGATAATTTCAATAGGTGCTGAAAAAGCATTTGACAAAATCCAACAACCATTCATGATAAAAAACACTGCAGAGAATTGGAATAAAGGAACATACCTCAAGATCATAAAGGCAATATACAATAGGCCCACAGCTAACATCATGTCGAATGGGGAAAAACTACGAGAGTTCCCCTTAAAAACAGGAAGAAGACAAGGATGTCCACTATCACCACTCCTTTTTAATATAGTACTAGAGACTCTAGCCAGAGCAATGAGGCAAAAGAAGGAAATCAAAGGAGTGCAAATAGGAAAAGAAGAAATTAAACTATCTCTATTATAGTATGATATTATACTTAGAAAACCCAACAAACTCAACCAAAAGGCTTATAGAAATGATCAACAAATTCAGCAAAGTGTCTGGATACAAAATCAATCTTAAAAAATCAGAAGCTTTTCTATATGCCAACCATAAATCCACTGAAAAAGAAATCCAGAAAACATTTCCATTCATAGTATCCCCCAAAACAATAAAATACTTAGGAATAAACCTCACCAAAGATATAAAAGACCTCTACAAGGAAAATTATAAAACACTGAAAAAAGAAATTGAAGATCTTAGAAGATGGAAAGACCTCCCATGCTCTTGGATAGGTAGAATAAATATCAAAAATGGCCATTCTTGCCAGGCATGGTGGTGCACGATTATAATCCCGGTACTTTGGGAGGCGGAGACCGGAGGATCCGGGTTCACGGCCAACCTCAGCTCTCTCTCTCTCCCTGTTTCGCTCTCTCTCTCTACTTAGTGAGGCCCTCTGCAACTTCGTGAGACCCGGTTTCAAAATAAAATATAAAAAATAGGGCCGGGGGTGTAATGCGGAGGTAGAACGCCCCTGGGTTTAATCCCCGGTACCACAAAAAAAAAAAATGGCCATTCTTCTAAAAGTGATATACAGATTCAATGCAATACCCATTCAATTACCAAGGTCATTCTTCACAGACATAGAAAAATCTGTCCTTAAATTCATTTGGAACGACGAAACTCAGAAGAGTCAAAGTAGTTCTCAGCAACAAGAACCATGCAGGAGGCATCACAATACCTGAATTCAAACTATACTACAAAGCTATAGTATTAAAACCAGCATGGTATTGGCACAAAAGCAGACACATAGACCAATGGAGCAGAATAGAAGACTCAGAAACAAATCCACACACTTCTAACCAATTGACATTTGACAAAGGAGCCAAAAACATAAACTGGAAAAAAGATAGCCTCTTCAACAAATGCTGTTGCCAAATCTGGTTAACCATGTACTGAAAAAATGGAAATAAACCCCACTTTCTTACCCTTCACAAAAGTCAATTCCAGATGGATCAAAGACCTGGAAATTAGACCACAGATCTTGCAGCTGCTTGAAGAGGACATAGGTCCATCTCTTCAACACATAGGCACAGGCAAAAACTTCCTCAACAAAACCCCAAAGGCACAAGAAGTTAAAAAGTTCAATACATGGGATTGCATTAAACTGAAGAACTTCTGCACAGCAAACTATCAAGAATCTCAACAGAGAGTCGACAGAATGGGAGAAGGTTTTTTTGTCAACTACTCCTCGGATAGAGAACTAATATCTAGAATATACAGAGAACTCAAGAAACTCACCACTAAAAAACAAACAAACAAAAAAAAACAATAAAAAATAGGCAAGTGAACTAAATAGGCACTTCACAAAAGAAGAAATACAAATGGCCAATAAATATATGAAAAAATGTTCAACATCATTAGCAATCAGAGAAATGCAAATCAAAACTACCCTGAGATTTCACCTAACCCCAATTAGAATGGCAAACATTAAAAACACAAACAACAACAAATGCTGGCAAGGATGTGGAGAAGTAGGAACTCTAATACACTGTTGGTGGGATTGCGAATTAGTGCAACCATTTTGGAAAACAGTGTGGAGAATCCTCAGAAGACTGGGAATGAACCTCCCATATGACCCAGCAATACCACTTTTAGGTATCTACCCAAAAGAATGGAAACTAAATTACCAGACTAATGCATGCGTATCTTTGTTTATAGCTGCACAATTCACGATTGCCAAGCTATGGAACCAGCCAAGATGTCCATCAACAGATGAACAGATTACAAAACTATGGGATATGTACACAATGGAATTTTACACAGTCATAAAGAATAAAATTACATCATTTGCAGGGAAATGGATGGAATTAGAGAACATTATGCTTAGTGAGATTAGTCAGTCACAAAAAGTGAAAAGTGGGGTGCTCTCCCTAATTTGCAGAAGGTAGGGAGAATAGCTCATAGGAGGGACTCCAGACAAAGACGGAGAAAACCTCAGATGAGTAAAGAAGGTGACCTAACTGAGGGACACAGGAGGGGGGAAGAGGGAAACATCCTAATGCACAGGATGTACATACACAAATTTATCAAAGTCAATTACTATGCTGAGCATGAGAAGGAGGGAAGGGAGAGGAATGGGGGTGGGAATTGTGGGAGGACTAATTGACCAATGAGTGCATGTATACTTCTGCCACCCTGAAACCCATCAAGATGTATGATTACAATGCACCAATAAAAACTAAAAAAAATTTTTTTTTAAACTTTTAACCAAGTAAGATCTTTTCTCTCAAAACTTTGTAATTTCTGTTTCATTGTTATTTAGAAATTTTCTTTCTTAATGCTTACTTTTTACTTTTTGGTTCATGTGTTTTCTTTCTAACTTATTCTACATGTTATTTTAAAATATGGAAAAGTAGCCAGGCGTGGTGGTGCATGCTTGCAATTCCAGTACTTGTGAGGCTGAGACGCAACTTAGTGAGACCCTGTTTCACTATAGAGAATAAAATAGGGCACTGGGTGTAGCTCGGAGGTAGAATGCCCCTGGGTTCAATCCCAAGTTCCACAAAAAAAAGAAAAAGAAAAATTTGGAAAAATAAAAAAATGGAAAAATGTTTCTTTAAAAATTGTATTTATTTTCACGAATGAGAGAGAATTGATGTTACTATATATGATCTTTTTTTCTTTTATCTATTTGATTATATATTTAATTGCTACTTTATTTTTATTTTTGGTACTTGAGATTGAGCCCAGGGGCATTCTATGTCTGAGTTACACCCCTAATCCTATTTTATTTTTTATTTTTAAACAGGCTATCACTAAGTTGCTGAGGGCCTCATTAGGTTGCTGCGGCTGGCCTCAAACCAGAGATCTTCCTGTCTCAGCCTCTCAAGTACTGGGATTACAGGCATGTGCCACCACACCTGGTTTAATTGTTATTATAATATACAGTGTATATAGCCATTTATCCCACTATGATATCATGATGGTTTTTGGATTTTATAAATGCCCCATAAAAACGTGGTTTTTAATGGTCATCTAACAGTCCAAACTGTTGTCATGTTATTATTTAACTAAAAAATCCCATGTATTTAGATATTCAGGGAGTTTCCCATTTGGGATAAAGAATGGTTCTCTGATAAATATTTATGTATATGCATATGTGGAACCTTCTCTACTTTCTTTGGACAAACTCAGGAAGTAATTTATTGATTCAACGGATATAAACTCTTAAGATTTTTAAATTCATAATACAAAATTGATTTCCTAAAAGATTATGCTAAATTGTAATATCCAGAGCTTGTATAAGACCAATTTTAACATCTCATATTATAATTAGTGAAACGACTATATCTTTGTCAATTGAATAGGGGCAACATATCATATTATCTAATAAATCTTGTTTATTTGATTACTAGACAGAGAGAGGTTGTACACTTTTTTCCTGTGTGAGTGGCTAATTCTATTTCCTGGTTTATGAATTTCCTTTACACACATAATCGAGTACAGTGGGGTGAACAATTCTGCCTTTTGGGAATCACGAGATATGTGCTTTGATTTACAATTCATCAGGATATGTACTTAATTTTTAATTTCAAATAGCATTAAAATATGAACTGAAACATTTATTTTAATTTAAATTTTTCCTGGTTGAGGAAAATTTTTTGCCCAAGGATTTTAGCATAACAGAATAATGAAACTATTATATCTTTTAAATTAGCACTTTTTCTACCTAATGCATGTAATAAGTTTTTGTTTTTCTTTGAATTTATTGTTTGTCTAGAACATATCTACCTGTGGGTTTCAATTCCTTAATCTCATCTGAAATAAAGGGAGTCCTCTGAATCCACATATTCTATTACTTTTCAGTTGCTATATTCTCTCCCTCTCTCTCAAACATATATATATATATATATATATATATATATATATATATATGTTTGATAGTGACATTTTATTCATTTTCTCTCTGTCTTTCCTTTGTTTTAATATAGCTATAATTATTAGACATAATCTTCCTCCATTTTCTTCAGTGGGTTGTCATCTCATTGTTTCCCTCTTTTTGCCATTTTCTCTGCATTTGGTGATCTTTGTGAATTTATTTTGTGCTTTCGTTTTGTTTTGCTGTCAGCTATTGACTTGCTAATTAAGAATAAGTTTCCATATAATAATGTTTTTCAGAATTATTATTGGCAGGGTAATGACCTTCCAAAGATGCCCACATCATAATCCCCTGAGTATGCTACTTTATATAGTAAAAGAGGCTTTACAGTTGTAATTAGTTAGATGCTTCCAGATAGAAAGATTATCCTTGGTTATTTAGATGTGTCTAACCTAATAACAGAATGACAAAATTCAGAACTGGAGAACAAATTAGAAATTACCGCTTTACTAGTTCCTACCTTAGACATGAATAGACCGAGGCATGGAAGGGTGTCAGATAGAAGTTCGCAGAGCTATTTGTTGGCAATATTGAAGCTAAAATGTGCAAACTTTTTTGTCCTGTAGTACTCTAGAGTAAATAAAAGAAAAGGAGCCTGACTGTTCCACTTACGGGTTCGTTCGCTTATTTACTTCTGTCTGACACTAACTCCCTGCTCACCCTCTCACTACTCATGGTGTTCTCACAGTGTACCTCTAGACTTGTGGGATCCAACAGTGAAGCTGCCTCTGATCACCCTGACTGAGAAGCTGCCAGGTAGCATTGTCCATTGTCCATACACCTTTTATTATATATATATGATTATGCATCAGTCTTACTCTGCTTTACAGATAGAGGGTTTTTTTTTATATTTGTTTTTCAGTGATCTCCAAATTCTATGTGGCCAGTGAAATTAGTTTTGCCCATGATAAAAATTATTGAGGCCAGGCGTGGTGGCGCACGCTTGTAATCCCAGTACTTTGGGAGGCGGAGACCGGAGGATCTGGGTTCGCGGCCAGCCTCAGCTCTCTCTCTCTCCCTGTCTCTCTCTCTCTCTCTCTCTCTCTCTCTCTCTCCCTACCTAGTGAGGCCCTCCGCAACTTCGTGAGACCCAGTTTCAAAATAAAGTATAAAAAAATAGGGCCGGTGGTGTAGCGCAGAGGTAGAATGCCCCTGCGTTCAATCCCCGGTACCGCAAAAAAAAAAAAAAAAAAAAAAATTATTGATATACATTATTCTGTTTATCTATCCTATAACTTGATGTAATATCCACTTTTCTTTTTTACCATATAATTTAAAACACATCTTGTTTTGAATTTTAAGGAATCATTCGATTTTTTTGCTATTTATTCCAAATGGTTTATTATCATGGAGACTTAAATTGCTAACTGCTATTTTATGAGTGATTTGTGTCCAGGAATTCTTTTTTTATATGCTTTTATTGATGCATTATAGTCTCACATAATGTAAACCATGTTGACAGTGACATACATGCATACAGCACTTGATGCCCCCCCCCCGCCTCCCCATCTCCCCCCTTCCCGATACAAAGTACTGAGAGTGACATTGGTATTTTCACGTATGTACACATAGCCGATGGTAGTAATTCCATTAATGAACCTCACTCTCCCCCCCTTCCCTTAGACCACCTCCCTGGCTCCACTGAGAATTCTCCATTATCTGGAGTCTCTCTGGTATCCCAGTTACTCCCTGGCTTGTGCATATTAGAGAAATCATATGACCTTTCACTTTCTGTGACTAGCTAATCTCACTTAACATAATGTTCTCCAGGTCCTTCCATTTTCTTGCAAATGATAATTTTGTTTTTCTTTATTGCTGAGTAGAATTCCATTGTGTGGGTATTCCATAATTTTGTAATCCACTCATCTGTAGATGGATACCTAGGTTGGTTCCATAATTTGGCTACTGTGAATTGTGCTGCTATAAACATGGGTATGCATACATTACTGTAGTTTTCTGATTTCAACCCCTTTGGAAAGATACTCAGGAGTGGTATTGCCGGATTATATGTTGGATCCATTCCCAGTTTTCTGAGGAATCTCTACACTGATCTCCATAGCAGCTAAACTAATTTGCAATCCCAGCAACAGTGTAAATGAGTTCCAATTTTCCCACATCCTCACCAACACTTGTTTTTTGACTTCTTAATGATTGTCATTCTGATTGGGGTTACATGGAGAATCAGTGTAGTTTTTATTTGCATCTCCTTGATTGTTTATGATGCTGAACATTTTTTTCATGTATTTATTGGACATTTGTATCTCTTCTTTTGTGAAGTGTCTATTCAATTCAATTGCCCATTTCTTGATTGGGTTAATTGTATTTTTGGTGTAAAGTCTTTTAAGTTCTTTGTATATTCTAGATTAGTCCTCTATCAGAGGGATAACTGGCAAAGTTCAGGAAATTAAAACAAGAATCAATAAATGAGATGGAATTAAATTTAAAAGTTTCTGCTCATCAAAGGAAATCATCAAGAGTCTAAAGAGAAAGCCTACAGAATGGGAGATCTAGGAATTCTTTTAAACAAGTTACAATAAGTTTTTAAAACTTTCTTAAAAAACAGAGAGTCAAATATTGAAGAGAAAAAAAATAAGTCAAGTAAGTCTGTCTGACTTTAGTGAAATATAATAGCACCTTATTTACTAAATCCTGTTTTGCCAACATTTTCCACTTTTATCATTACATCTACAGCATGAATTCTTGTCAAATAATGAGATAAGATTCAGAGTTAAAGGGAAAGAAATTATTCAATATAACAGAGAACAATGAGAAACATACATATATACACTGATAGCGATATTGACTTACTGACTGACTGAATTTGTATTTCAGAAGTGGGCTGCTTGGTTCTTCACTGGTGTGGTCTTTCTTCAACGTATCTGCTTAGGCAGCCAAGTTTCTGATTTGTTATTGTTGTTTGTAAGGATTATATCCAATTGTCAAATACCATGTAATAGGGAGCCTGGATAAATCGCTAATCTTTTACTCTGTTCATTTTCCCAGTAAAGATTTTAGCATTTTAGCAGAATTGGTGGTAAATAGATACAAAATCATCATTTGGTTAAGAAAAATAACCTAGGGCTTTTCTACTCAAAGTATGGTTCGGTGATCAGCAGACACATTGCTTTGGAAACTTACTAGAAAGTTCTTTGGAATGAATAATGTGATACTTATTTACAATTCTATAAATTTTTATTTTCACTAAATAATACATTTTTAATAATACAGTTTTGAAATAATACATTTAGATGTATTTCTATATTTTCTTAGAATTTTGTCTATGAATTTGAAAGTTTTGCTATTTGTATTTATGATTTCGTCACCTAGAATTTGTTTGCATTTACGTAATCTGATACATAAACTTTTTTGAATAGTTAGCTGTGCCTGGATTAATTAAGGGCTATCTCATCCTCCCCATTATCTGTGATGACAGCACTTTCATAATTTTAATCTCCTACCTTTGTTTTGAACCCATTTCTGGGCTCTCCATCCAATTTGGACACCGCTGTACTAACACTACATGCTTTATTATCATAGGTTTGTAATTGATTGTTACAGTATTCAAAAATCTCCTCACTAGTATTTGGGATTTTCTTGAATTTCTAAAACTTTTTCATATTCATGCTTTTTTTTTTCCTGTTAGAAATAGCTAAATCAGTCAGGTTTGGTGGTACACACTTGTAATCCCAGTACTTGAGAGGCTGAGACAGGAGGATCACAGGTTCGAGGACAACCTCAGCAAGTAGTAAGACTCTCATCAATTTAGTGAGAACCTGTTTCAAAATAAAAAAAAATAAAAATAGGGCCAGGGGTATACCTTGGAGGTAGAATGTCCCTGGGTCCAATCTCTAGTACCACAAAAAAAAAAAAAAAGAAAGAAAAGAAGTAGCTAAATCATATGGAAAGTCAGTAAAGATCCATGGAAAATCCTTTGAGATGTCTATGCAAATTGACTTGGTGGTATAGGTTGGAGTAAAACTGATATCTATAAAGATTATAAAATAATACTTTTCTAGCCAGGTGTGGTGGTGCTGAGTACTTGGGAGACTGAGACCGGAGGATTGCAGGTTCATGGCCAGCCTCAGCTACTTAGTGAGGCCCTCTGCAACTTAGTGAGACCCTATTTCAAAATAAAGAATAAAAAATAGGGCTGGGGGTGTAGCTTGGAGGTAGAATGCCCCTGGGTACAATCCCCAGTACTGCCAAAAAAAAAAAAAAAACACTTTTCTTACTGAGCATAGTGAATACCTTCATAAAGATTTTCATTCCTTCAATAAATTTTATAATTTTCTTCATTAAAATTTGTATATGGTTTTTGATAGATTCTAACTCAGGTACCATACAGATCCTGTTACTATAATAACAAGGATATTTTGTTGGACTTTATTAAGACTGAGGAGTACAAATCATATATATT